>PVHX01004243.1:0-128869 GCA_004024805.1 Geosciurus inauris | reverse complement strand
CCTATGAATGAACATGGGAAATCTTTCCATCTTCAGAGATCTTCTTTAATGTCTTTCTTCAACATTCTATAGTTTTCATTGCAGAGCTCTTTCACCTCCTTGGTTAGTTTTATTCCTATGTATTTATTTTTTAAGGCTATTGTGAATGGAATTGTTTTCCTGATTTCTTTCTCAGCAAATTCATGGTTGGTGTATAGGAAAGCTATTGAATTTTGTATGTTGATTTTGTAACTTGATACATTGCCAAATTTGTTTATTAACTCTAACCGTCTTCTGGTGGAGTTTTTTTGTTTTTTTTTTTAATCTTCTAGATATAGGATTATATCACCTGCAAACAGTGATGCTTTCACTTCTTGCTTTCCCATTTTTATCTCTTTTATTTTCTTCTCATGCCCAATTGCTTTGGCTAGAGTCTCTAGCACTATATTAAATAGGAATAGTGAGAGTATACATCCTTGTGTTGTTCCAGATTTTAAAGGAAATGCTTTCAGTTTTTCCTCCATTTACTGTAAGATTGGCTCTGGAGTTTTCTTTTTTAATTTATTTATTCTAATTAGGTATACATGACAGCAGAATGCATTTTGATTCATTGTACGCAAATGGAGCACAACTTTTCATTTCTCTAGTTGTACACATTATAGAGTCACACCATATGTGCAGCCATACACGAACCTAGGGCATTGATGTCCATCTCATTCCACCATCTTTCCTGCCAACCATGTCCCCTCGGCTTTGGAGTTTTTATACACAGTATTTATGATGCTGAAGTTAGTTTCTCCTATCCCTAGTTTATTCAATTTTTTTTTTCATGAATGCCAACTGTTATGATTTGAATGTGAGATGTTCCCCAAAAGCTCATGTGTGAGAAAATGCAGTAAGGTTTAGAGGAAAAATGATTGGGTTATGAGAGCCTTAACCCAATCACTGAATTAATCCCCTAATGGGGACTGAATGGTAACTGAAGGCAGGTAGGGTGTGGCTGGAGGAGGTGGGTTTTGGGGGCATGGCTTTGGGGGGGGTGTATATATTTTGTATTTGGAGAGTAGAGTCTCTCTCTTCTTTCTGATCATCATGTGAACTGCTTCCCTCTGCCACACTCTTCTGCTGTGGTGTTCTGCCTCACCTCAAGTGCCAAGTAATGGAGCCTGCTATTCATGGACTGAGACCTCTGAAACCAGGAGTCCTCAAATAAACCTTTCCTCCTCTACAGTTGTTCTGGTCAGGAATTTCAGTCACAGCAGTGAAAAAAGCTGACTAAAACACCAAACCTGTATTTCCTCTAGGAGAATAGGTCCGCCAAATTGACATAGATGGTTAATAGCAAAACAAAGACATTTTGAGCCCAGATCTAATTCAAAGACTATATGTAGGGCTGGGGATATAGCTCAGTTGGTAGTGTATTTGCCTTGCATGCACAAAGCCCTGGGTTCTAATTCCCAACACCACAAAAAAAATATGTTCATATTTATCATATTATATGTTTTACTCCAAGTATAGCTTTGGCTGCATCCCATGTATTTTCTAACAGCAATCATAAATAAAACATAACAGAATAAAATAAGGAGATTTTTCTGCCAAGATTTTTCTTGGCCTTGTTTTTCTTTCTTTCTTTCTTTCTTTTTTTTTGGGGGGGGGGTACTGGAGATTGAACTCAGGGGCACTCGACCACTGAACCACATTCCCAGCCCTGTTTTGTGTTGTAGAGACAGGGTCTCACTGAGTTGCTTAGCGCCTCGCTGTGGCTGAGGCTGGCTTTGAACTGGCAATTCTCCTGTCTCAGCCTCCCTAAGTGCTGGGATTACAGGCTTGCGCCACCACGTCCGACTATTTGCCCTATTTTTCTAGCGGACATTGCCTTCACCCATTGTCTAGTACCATGAATTTCCACCCCACACCACTCCTCAAAAAAAACAAAAAACAAAAAGAAAAACTCTACAGATGAAGAGCCAAATCCTGAGGGTCTTAAAGCATAGTTTGTAATGTAAGCCATAGTTTGGGAAAGAATTCATAATGATGTAAGGAGCTGAGTCATGGGCTGAAACATATTCTAGGAAAATGATAAAAGATAGAAAAGTCTCCTTTCTGAAAAGGAAGATAGGGGTAGATATTTGTTACATTTGGGCTGTTCAACTTTTGACAAAATTTCTATTGGAATATAAAAGATCCTGTGCTGGGGCAGGGAACAGGCATTTCCTCAATTTTCTTTCTGGAAGTTTGCCTGACGGCAGTGACCAAAACTCAAACAGATGCTCCTGCGCAAGAACCTAAGTCTGATGGAACTTATTCAAAGATGTGGAGAAGAGCGAAGAAAGATTCCATGTTGCCTGAATATTTACCCCAAAGAAACTAAAGTAGTGTAACTAAGTTTCTTTGAATATGTAAGTTGAAGTTATTCACCAGCTGCAGAATTTGAGTTTACCTTATCACACATCAAAATTGTGACTGCAACATATTATATGTGTGAAAATACATGATAAGTTGCTTAGGGCCTCACTAAGTTGCTGAGGCTAGCTTTGAATTTGTGATCCTCCTACCTCAGCCTCTCAAGCCACAGGGATTACAGGCCTGTGCCACCACATCCAGCCAACAGCCCTTTTTTTTATGTTTTATTTTGAGACAGAGTCTGGCTAAGTCTTTAAGGCCTTGCTAATTTACTAAGGTTGGTCTCAAACTTGTGATTCTCCTGCCTCAGCCTCCCAAATTGCAAGAATTGCAGGCATGCACCATTGCACCTGGCTGAAGGGTAATTTCAACTTCATCTCATTTAATCTTAAGAAATCTTCTAGGGCTGAGGATAGAGCTCAGTTGATAGAGTGCTTCCCTTGCATACACAAGGCTGTGAGTTCAATCCCCAGCACTACAAAAAAAAAATCTTCTGAATACTACTATTTTCATATTACAAAAGAGGAAATAGATGATAGACATGGAGAAGCTTAAGCACTTGAATTAGAGGCAGGAAGCAGCAGAGCTGGGATTTGGACATGAGCCACCACGAACCTGAGCCTTCAACTCTTAACCATTACCAACTATTCAAGTTGTTGTTCATCTGTTTTAATTTTGCTTTTCAGTGTTCTAAAAGGAATTAATTTTTTTTTTGCATATGATTTAAACTTTTTCAATTAATCTTTTGATATAAAGTTTTATTTTAATTTTTATTACACTGTGTTCAGAAAACTTGACCGAATTTACTCTACTTTCAGGAGTTCAGTACGGTTTACATTCAGACCTAATACTTGCTTTACATCTGTATGTGCTCCATATAAGTTTTAAAATAAAGTTATCAAGTTTAACAGTCTTGATGCAAATTAGAAGTCTGATATTGTGAGCTGGGTGCAGTGGTGCATGCCTGTAATCCTAGCACTTAGGGAGGCTGAGACAGGAGAATCACCAGTTCAAAGCCAACCTCAGCAATGGTGAGGTGCTAAGCAATTCAGTGAGACCCTGTCTCTACATAAAACATAAAATAGGGCTGGGGATGTGGCTCAGTGGTCGAGTACGCCTGAATTCAATCCCCAGTACCAAAAAAAAAAAAAAAAAAATAAGTCTGATAATGTCAGACCAGATAAAAAAAAAGAATGGCCTTACTATACATCCTGTCAACACAAGCTGCTATGTTTAAGATAAAGAAAAAAGTTAATAGTTGATGTATGGAATGGGAGTAAACATATCTATAGAGCTAATTATGTGTTATGACCTGTTCTAAGGACTTTACATGTATTAGCTCGTTTATATTCTCTCAAACACCCTATGAGGGAGACACATTACCATCTCCTTTACAAAAGAGGAAACTGAGTCAAGTAACTTGTCCAAGTTCATACATTGGTCACATGGAATTTGTATTTTTATATTTTACAGAGCATTGATTTATAAGGGATTTAGTGTAAACAATGTTTCAATAAAACAAAAGGCATACATTTTTGCCTATTATACAAATTTATTTTCATACCCTCCACCCTACTCAATATACCTAACCTTCACCAAAACACATCAAAATAAAGCTCTAGGCCTATAAAGCTCTAATTCTACACAACATAAAAGAAAAAGTGTATTTTTCTGTGTAAAACAGTAGTCTTCTGAATTTGTGGAAATAAGAAAAAAAGTTAATGGATAGAAATAGGTGAACCTACAGATATTAACTGGAGGAAAACAAAAATGGTTATAGTAACATCAGATAAAGTCGATTTCACAGGAAGGAATATTACCAAAGATAGCATCCTTTCATAATAATAAAACAGCCAACTTACCAAAATGATATAAGAATCATAAATGTTTATATTCCAGATAAAAAGGTTTAAAGTACATGAAGCAAATTTGATATACAGCTGTAGACAGAGCTACAATTATAGCTGAAGATCTCAATATCTCTGTTTTGATAGAACAAGCAGACAGAAAAATCAGTAAGGATATAAAAGACTTGAACAATACTATCAATAAACTTTACCTAACAGCCATTTGTGGATCATTCTATCCAATAACAACAAAGCACATAATCTTTTCAAGTGTACTGAGAATATTAACCAAGATAGCTCACATCCTGGACCATAAAACAATTCTCAGTAAATGGAAAAGAACTGAAATCACACAAAGTATATTCTCTTTCCTCAACAGGATTAACGTGGGAATCAATGACAGGAAGATATGAGGAAAATTACAAAATATTTGGAAATTAAGTAACATTTAAAAATAACTCTTAAAGAATAAATCATGAGGAAAACTAGAAATTATTTTGAATGGAATGCAAATAAAAGCAATTTTAGTGTCATGAAGCTCAAGATTGGCTTAGAGGGTAATTTATACCACTAAATATTTATATTAAAAAAGAAGAAAGGCTTAAAATCAATAACCTGAGCTCCACCTTAAGAAACTGGAAAAATACCAAATTAAACCAAAGGTAAGTAGAAGGAGGAAATAAAAGATAAAAAAGAGAAATAGTAAATGAAAAAACAATAGAGAAAATAGAAAATGGAAAGCTAGTTCTCTGAGATAAATAGTATAGCCAATTCTCATTGTTCATGGTAGTAAAGTTCAAAAACGTTGCTAGGAATTCTGAATTAGTTGGTACTAAACCATTACTAATTTCCTGTGAGCATCTGATCATGACTTTCCTTCAACTAATCTAAACATAACTTTGTTTTTTGTGTGTTTTTATTTAAAGAAACTATTTAATATGTCTTACTGATTCATTAAACTTGGATTCATGGCCAATTATAACTCATGCTTGAATGAAGCTTATCTCATTAAAACATTTTCTAAGGCATAATCACAATCTTCTTGCATTTTGAAATACTAAATGGTACTTCCAGACTATGTTGGGAGCCATTTTAAACAGCAAAATCACCAAGAAAAAAGCACATGTACACACAAAACAACCGAAAACAACAACAAAAACATAGCACTAAGTAGACTGTAAAAAGAAGGCCGAGCATTGCCTTGTTTGACCTCAGCCTGGCCCTTGCATGTTATAGCTTTTCCCCCCTCTGCACAGGGCTGTGAATGATCACTAACACACCATATGTATTAATTTGGGGGTTCCAAATAAGTCTTAGTGAGTAGACAGATTCACAAAATTGAATCGGCAAATAATGAAGATCAACTATATTGGTAAAACTCTGATGTTACCAATATCAGAAATAATAAGAGGAGGGCAACACTACAGATCACACAGACAATAAAAAAAAAAAAACAAGAAAATTTTATGAACAACTTTATGCTATAAATTTGACTACTTAGATGAGCAAATGGGCAAATTCCTTAAAATATATGTTACCGATGCTCATTCAAGACATACATAATCTGAATGGTTCTATATCTATTCATAACGTTAAAATTTGTAGTTCAAAATCCTCCTCCAAAAAAAAAAAAACCAACAAAACAAACACCTTCTTGAATAGATGGCTTCATTGTTAATTTATAGCAAATATTTAAGAATAATACAAATTTTATACAAACTCTTTCAGAAAATAGAAGACACTTTCCAACTTATTTTGTAATGACAGCATCACTCTGATGGCCAAATCTGAAAAAAAAAATTATAAGAAAAAACTGTCAGGCATGATGATATGCACAGCTGTAATCCCAGGGATTCGGGAGCTGAGGGAACAGGATTGCAAGTTCAAGGTCAGCTCCGGCAACTTGACCAGACCCTGTCTCAAAAATAAAAATAAATAGATAAAAAGGGCTGGAGATGTGGCTCAGTGGTAAAGCACCCCTGAGTTCAATCCCCAGAAACAAAAACAATAAAAAATAAAAAAATAAAATAAACAGCTAACTACAGGCCAACATCCCATAAAACACAGCAAGAGAAATTAAAGTTAAAAATGAACAGAAAGATATACCATGCTGATAGATCAGAAAACTCAGTATCATTGAGGTCAATTCTCCCCAGGTTTAATTACACATTTAATGCAATCCAAATCAAAATGCCAGCAGACTTTTTTTTGTTTTGTTTTCCAGTAATTGAAGACTAGGGATGTAACTCAGTGGTAGCATGCTTGCTAAGCATTCACAAGGCCTTGAGTTTGATTCCCAGCACCACAAAAGAAAAAAAAAATGTAATTGACAGTCTGAATCTAAAATTTATATGTAACTACAAAGGACTTAAATTGAATAAAACAACTTCAGGGAGAAAAAAAGTAAGAAGATTTATACTCCCTGATTTCAAAATTTGTTATAAAGCTACAGTAATCTAGACAATGTGGTACTGGTATAAAAATACATGTGTAGATCAATGGAATAGAATAAAGAGCCCACATGTAGATAACCAATTGGAAAAGAAAAATCTTTTGAAGAAATGATACTGGAACAGTCAATGCCAAATAGAGAAGAAAAAAGAAGAAAGGAGAGAGAAGCTGGGCATGGTGGCACATGCCTGTAATCCCAGCACTTTGCAAGGTCAAAGCCAGCCTCAGCAATAGCGAGGCACTAAGCAATTCAGTGAGACCCTGTCTCTACATAAAACACAAAAATAGGGCTAAGAATGTTACTCAGTGGTAGAGTGCTCCTGAGTTCAATCCCCGGTACCCCCCGCCCCCAAAAAATTGAGATAGGCTCTCACTAAGTTGCACAGGCTGGCCTAGAACTTGACAATCCTCCTGCCTTAGCCTCCTGAGTAGCTGGGATTACAGGAGTATACCACTGTGCTGGGATAAGCATTCTTAAATATGACATAAATACAACAAAATTGATAAATTGGATGATTCACTCTTCATTGTGTTTGACCTTGTTTGTTGCTTGTCTCTGTCTGCTCTCTTGGACATGCCTCCCCTTCTAAGCAGCCCATGGCCCCTGGTAGGGGCCAGCTTAGGCAATGCCCTCACTCCGTTCAGCACTGTGCCTGCTGCTAAGGTCGACTCAAAGAGCCTACTGCGTCCCACCCCACACAGATTCGTGACCCCCCTAAATAAACTTTTCCTCTTCTAATTTTTCTAGTCAGGTCTTTTGGCCACAGCAGGAAAAAAAGCTGACAAAAACAGTTATCATGGGATTTGATTTTCAAAAAAGCTTGCCTTGGAAGCTGCATGTCTCTTCCTGGGAAAATCATGTATATAATCAGAGTTTAACCCTGTGTGTCACTTGCTTTCTTTGAGAGGGCAGGGACGCCCACATTCTGCCTTTGGGGTGTGTATACCTTTGCTATCCTTAGATAGATCTTGCTTGTACCTTGCTTTTGACCCATCCTGGCATTTTTTTCAGCAAGGAAACTCAAGAACCCACTCAGGCTGAGTTGAGGTCCCATTCTCTTTGGAGGGACTTCCTCGGGCCCCTGACCAATGACATTCTGATGATTTCAGTGGGGTTTTGTTGGCCAAATGGAAGAGGGCATTGAACAGAGTGGGTTAGAAACCCACCTAGCACCAGAAGTCTCTTTTGACTCAGGGGGCACTAGTTTGACCACTCTAACAATATGAAAGTACAGAAAGGGTACTTGCCTGGCATAGGAGGAATAGAGGGGGCAGTGCCCGGCCCTATTGTTGTCCTTGGTATTACAAATTCTGCCCTTATAATCAGCAGCTCAGTTCACTTCGATGTCCATTTATTGAAAAAAGTCTTAAAGTCAGCATCCTTCAGGAGGGTTTCCAGAACCCCTTCTCCCGAAGGAGTCACTGCGGGGAATCTGGCTCAGATGACTCAGGATGCACCTTCAGAATGCCCTTTGCTCTTCTCACATACGGGTGGGGTCTCAATGGCGACCCCAATACCAAGTGTGTACTACCCATAAAACCAGGAAAGGTGAGGGCCTCTGGAAGTTGAAAAGACTGGCAGACCTCGAGGGACGGGTTGGACTGAAATAGGTAGAGACAGGCAGCAGCCCTTCCGCGGAGGAAACGGCTTAAGGAAACGGCAAGGATGTGGGAAATCCAGGGACATGTTTTGGAAGTATCATAAAATCAAGTTTGGCCGGGCCCGGTGGCGCACGCCTGTAATCCCAGCGGCTCGGGAGGCTGAGACAGGAGGATCGCGAGCTCAAAGCCCCCCTTAGCAAAATAGCGAGGCCCTAAGCAACTCAGTGAGACCCTGTCTCTAAATAAACACAACATAGGGCTCGGGATGTGGCTCAGTGGTCAAGTGCCCCTGAGTTCATTCCCTAGTACCCCCCACCCCATCAAGTTTGAAGAGAGCATGGTATAAAGCTAGAGAGATGAGGAGGCAGGTCTGAAGCCAGACTTCAGAGGTGGGGGATTTGGCTTGATCTGATAGGTAATGAGGGTCAAATAGGCAGGTGCCAGCCAGGCTGCAGGAGCCTCCCTGGGGCAGCTCACGCTAGAGGGTAAGGGAGTGACCCTCCTGATTCCAACCTGAACTCGTGTCGAGGTATGTCCTGGGGAGAGGAGCTTTGGAGCCCAGGGTCACTGGGGAAGGGAAGGGGCACACCGGGGACCTCTCCCGGACCGGCTGAGGTAGGGAGGATACCGACCCCTGGTGGCGCTGGCCGGAACCGTCCCTCGCGCCTTGCTAGTGAGCACCGTGGTCTTCGCAGCGCGTCAGCCTCAGAGGAGCTACTCGCAACCACGTCGAAGGCGCGCGCTCCCTCCACGGCCCTCATCCATGCCCCGAGAGGGGACCGCTAGGGACTGCGACCCAGGAGGCCCGAGCTCTGATCCGCACTTGGAGAGCCCCGGGCAGTGGCGGAATTCCCTAAGCTGGATGAATTCTCGGGGAGTCCCGCGGGTGGCCCCAGTCGCCTCCGCCTGCAGCTGTCATTGCCTTATAAGGCGGGGGCCGGGCGGCTCTGGGGGAGGGGCTGCGGCCGCCCGGCCCCCTCCCGGGCTGGTTGAGCTGCTGGGGCCCGCCACCAATTGCAGCCAGCGCGGCGGTAGCGGGAGCGGAGGAGCTCGCAGAGCCGGCCATGGGCAAGTCAGGTGAGCCGCTGTGCGGGCATGATTCCGGAGTCCCGAGCTCCCAGACCCTTGCCGTCACCCTGCCTGTTCTCCTCCATCTGTCTCGGGGAGCAGAACCGGTGCTTATGCTCCAGAGATGCAGCTCTGCCTGCGATGCAGGACCCCTGGGTGCGGGATGCAGGGCGCGCGGGGCAAAGCGTCCGGAGGCGCGGCATGGACAGTTTCCGGGGCAGCCAGGAAGCCAAAGTGGTGGTGAGACCACCAGGAGAGAGGGAGTGAAGGCGAGACCGAGGGAGAGTCCTCTGGCTGCGAGCCAGACATTGGGTCAGGGAGGGTTTCTAGGTGCTGATGGGATTTGCGCTCAACGTCTGGCCAAGGCGTGGCTTTTGCTTTGTTTTAGGAGAAGGACAAAGTTACAGTTGGAAAAAGCCACAAACTCTGACAGCCTCTCTCTCTGCAAAGCACCCTCTTCCGTCCAGCCCTCCTAAGGACAGCTCTGAGCATCCTTTTCCTTCTTTCGTGGCTCCTCCTCTCCTGAGTGCCTCTCTGTGCCAGGCCAGGTGCCAGGCACAGTCTGACTCCCCTTTTATCTCCAACCTGTTGCTGCCTGTCCTCATCACTATAACTGACATGGTGACCTTTCTGAAATGCAGGTTTCCCCCTGTCCTCCCAAACACCATCTGTCCCATTGTCTGCAGGTTAAAAGAGCACATTCTTCAGCCCTGCCTCAGGCCCTGTAGGCCTTGGTCACCATCCCTTGCCTGCACCCTGCACTGCAGCCATCCTGAGGCTGGCACACTATCTTTCCCTGGCACCTCTGGGTTGCCCTTGCCCAGCTCTGATTCCCCGGCATGACAATCCTCCTCAGCCTTCTAAACTCAACTCCTGGGCTGGAAGCCCATCCCTGAATCCCCCACAGAGAGAAAGCTAACCCTGCGTGTTCTTTTCCACAGCCCTGCCTGTGTGGGTCTGGGAGGAGTATTTAGCCATAGAGTGGCTTCCCACTGACTTCTCACTTCTGGCAGCTAGGGATGTCTGTGTTTATCTATCTCACCATAGTTCCTGCCCCACAGGAAGTTCTTTTCTTTTCCTTTCTTTCTTTCTTTCTTTTTCTTATAGCAGCGATTGAATCCAGGGGCACTTAACCACTGAGCTACATCCCTAGCCCTTTTTATGATTTATTCTGAGATGGTCTCACTAAATTTCTTAGGGCCTTACTAAATTGTTGAGGCTGGCTTTGAATTTGTAATCTTCCTGCTTCTGCCTCCTGAGTTGCTGGGATTACAGGTGTGCCCCACCTCGCACAGCCCTACAGGAAGTTCTTAAGGAACAGCTAACAGATAGAGCTGAGAAGTCCTGCTTCGTTGAATTGTTAGCCTCAGATAAGTAAGGTTTTGTCCCTTCTTGGGTCTGTCCTCATGAGATGCCAGCATGGGGAGTAAGTGGCTTTCTCTGGCATTGGTCCTGACCCACTTTACCTCCAGCTGTACTGGAAGGTCTGGCTTTCAATTCTGGCCCTGAAAAATCACTTGCTCTGTGATATTGAGCAAGGCTCTTTCTTGCCCCTTCTGTGCTTCAGTTTCCCCATCTGTACACGGTGGGATCCCCAAGGTGCTTCATGTATGGGAAGGTGAAGAGGTTGTCATGTAGTTAAAAGAATAGGATGGGGCTGGGGTTATAGCACAGTGGTAGCGTGCTCGCCTAGCACGCGGGAGGCACTGGGTTCAATCCTCAGCACCACATAAAAAATAAAATAAAGATATCCTGTCTACCTACAACTAAAAAATAAATATTTAAAAAAAAAAAAGAATAGGATGATAGGCAGTGATGGGTCAAACTATGGCAGATGCAAGAGAGCATTCTGAGATCTCTACTTGGGAAATGAATTTATTTCTCTATAGATTTAGGAGAAAATCCACAAAGTCTCTAAAGCTATAGTTTAACCAGTTGTTTCTGGCTTCTTACCCAAAATAACTTTCCAGAACTTCTGATAATCAGTTGTGTTCCCATTCTTCTTTTTTTAATCTCTTCCTCCCACCATCTGTGAGCTCTGTACCAATTTTTGAACACAGTACTGTCTATCGATGGATCATCCTCGGGAGTGTGCATTTAGATTGTGAAATGAACCATTAAAGTTGCTTGGAGGATAGATAGGTACCACAGTGCTCCAGAAAAAAAGTGAGAAGTGATCCACATCACAGGACATGCAAGTGAAGGGCAGTGGATGTTCAGGAGAGGGAGATGTCTCTGCATGGGGCTCATTGAAGGCTTTTGGAAGAGGTGAATCAATCCCACAGGGTCTTAGAATTTGGGCTTTATCTTATGGGACCTGGAGTGCCATTGAATGTGGCTGGACTAGAACTTGCGAGGGTGGGGGCACATCAGAAAGGGAGAATGGAGGTGGGGGACGGGGTAGACTGCTTGCAGTTACAGACAGGAATGACACAGGCATCTAGGGCAGGGGTGTGGAGTGGAGAGGAGGAGGGAGCTGGGAAGAGTCAGTCATGAGTCTTGGTGCAAGATGGCAGTGGTGCCATCTGGACTGAAGAAGAAGGGCAGGCAGGTTTCAGAGGAGGGGCCCAGTGGCAGAAGGCAGGTTGCAGCTGAGTCAGGTGCCACCCCTCCCCTACCATATACCCAGGAATCCTAGTCTTTCCAGAATGCTAGCCCTAGCCCTAGCTCCCTCATAACCCATTGGATTTTATTTGTCCCTCTGCATAAGACTGTGGACCCCCAGATGAGTAGATGACTCTTCTAAGGGACTCTAACAGGAAGTGACTTTTCTAGGTGACCAGTCCCAATGAACCTTCAGTGTAAGCCCACCTTGAAGTTCCAGGCCACTAGCTGGGGCTGCTGTCTGCTTCCTCAGAGCAGGAACATGTGTCCATACAGGAACATACGTGGCTCCAAAAAAGACCACTTAAGAAACCAGTCCCTCCCTTTTCTGGGCCTCAGTTTCCTATCACTGCACATGAGCCAGTCTCTTTTTCATCCTTAACCTCAGATAAATCCAGAAGTGCTTGGGGTAGTGGGCATTCCTGCAAAATCATCACAACTGATACAACTCCGAGCCCAGAAACTGCAGGGCCCACTGTTGGAAGACCCCCGCTCCTCCTCCCAGCTCTGGTTTCCCTGCTGGGCCTTGGTATACAGCAAGTACTCTGGCACAGAAGAAGGCTGTGGCCTTGGACTCAGGGGAAGCCTCTTGTCCCTGACAATAGCGATTACCAATCATTAAGCTCCTACTGCATGCCAGACTGGGAGCTAAGTATTTTGTATGTTGTCAACCTCTATAACAGCATCCAGGGCTGTTACCATCAGCTCAATTTACAGACTTACAGAGCTTGAGTACCTTGCCCAAGCTCATGCCTTGACCCGTAAGTAACTGGGATTTGAAAGCAGAGCTCTGACTTCTCAGCCGCATGCTTTCTTCCATACCGCGCTGACCACATGCTCCAACCCCAACCCCTCCCCAGCTGGACTGGCTGGTGGTGACTTCCACACACCCTCTAAGAATTTCAATGTCCCTGGAAACACATCTCCTAGAACCAGAGGATATCAGAGCAGAGGGCCCTTAGGGATCTAGCCCAGGAATTTTCTACTGAGTAAGACCCTTAGGCCTTTGCAGGGAGAGGCTATGTGGGCCAGGTAAACCCCAGCAGTTTCACATAATTTGTTGATTTTCTTGGTGGTTTCTTTCAAAGAAAGGGTTTCTCTGCTCTGAAAGGCATTTTTTGAAAACCACAGCTGTCATGCTTCCTTTGTACACAATTGTGGAACTGGGGTCCAGAGGACAGGAGCTTGCCTCAAGGCAGGCTTGATAGGTGCAGACAGGGTTACAGCTTGAGCAGCCTGAGCAAGTGTTGTCCCCCGCCTTGGTTCCTTCTGTCCTTCTACAACTGTGTATCCTGGTCATCTATTGGAGAGAAGCAGCCTGGAGGGGGTTATTGCTTCAGGAAATGGATCCCCTATTCCCAGAAGCAACTGAGCAACTCCTCATTACCTATGCCTGCATTAGGAAAAGCGGCAGCCAGCTGTAAACCCTGATTTCCACATTTGTAATAAGGAGATAAATTCTGTCCTAGTACCTTCACTGTGCTGCCGTGAGGACCTCATTTATTTGTTCATTCACTCACTCATTCATTCAACCAATACCTGGGCTTGGAGGTACTAAAAAATGCCCGCAAAGTTTTTGGTTTTTTTGTTTGTTTTGTTATCAGGGATTGAACCCAGGGGCACTTAAGGACAAAGCCACATCCCCAGCCCTTTTAATTTTTTTATTTTGAGCTATATAGGGTCTCGCTGGGTTCCTTAGGGTCTCACTAAGTTGCTGAGGCTGGCTTCGAACTCACTATCCTCCTGCCTCAGCCTTTCCAGTGACTGAGATTACAGGCGTGCACCACTGCACTTGGTTTTTTGTTTCATTTTTTGAGATAGTGTCTCACTATGTTGCCCAGGCTAGTCTCAAACTCCTAGGCTCTAGCAACCCTGCCTCAGCTTTCTGGTAGCTAAGACCACAAGCACCACAAGTGGTCACCATCTTGCCCGCTTAAAAGTCAATCGAAATACTAGCAGCCTTGCTCCCTTTAAAATAGGGAGGGTATCAGATGAGGCAGGTTCTCCCAAAGCCTGAGGCTAAAGGGTTTCACCTAAGAATAGCAACGTTGATATTTAATAACTGTTCATTATATTCCAGAACAGTTCTAAAGCATCACATAGATTAATACACTTAATTCTCACAACCACCCTGCACAGCAGCTACTGGTATCCCCGTTTTGTGTGTGGGGAATGCTATACAGAGGGATTTAGCAGCACGGGCCAAGTCATACTGCTAGGAAAAGGCAGAGCTGGGATTGGCCTCTTGAACTGCTGGTTACCCAGGCTTCAAAAGCAGGAACTACTTTTTTTTTTTTTCTTTAAATCCACTTTTTACTTTCTTCCTGATAGACAGGCAAAACCAGCTTTGCCCCAGAGGTGGAAGCAGGTTGTTTTCCAGCCTCTTGCCAAGGGGACAGAAGGGGCCTGTTCACATTTCCTTCCCTGGCTCCCGATTATCATGGCCTCTGTGAGGAGTCTGGATAGGGCAGAGGAAAGAGCCACACTGGGCTCAAGGAGGCTTCAGGGAGAAGAAAGAGAGATGCTGAGGGATGAAAGCTTCCAGCTGGATGGTTGGGGCACAGACAGCCTCCTCGTGGCCTCCAGCAACAGAGGCTAAACCCCAAAAGGATTTTAAAGGGCCCAGAGCAGCCCCATCTAGGACACCTATACCCTGTGTCCCAGCAAATGACCTGCGTTGCCCTTTCCTCAGTCCCAGGGAGCCACTGTGTCTCCCGGCAGTCCTGGTCATTTCTCCACAGCCCCTGGCTTGTTGGGGCCTCTTGGGCAGGTCTTGCTCTGAGGGCCTTGGCACAGAGGTGGTTCTTGAGAAATTGTAGTTGTTTTCCTTCCTCTTGCTTCCTTTCGTGGATCAGAAAGCAGCTGCCAACCCAAGGTCTCTTTTCTTTCTACTGCTCTCAGCTGTCCCCACTGAGCCTGATCCGTCTCCTAGGTGACCCCTCAGTCATTCCCTTTGTCTGGTGACTCTTATGCTGTGGGGTGGGAGGTCAGGATGGCACTTGCATGAGATACTGTTTCCTTCCTGGTGGACCTCTCCCTACCCCTGGACTGGTGGAATTGGGGCAGGTTATGTCCCTTCCCAAGCATTAGTTTCCTAGTCATAAAAATGAGTAAGATAAAGGAAGCTCCCACAAAGGGGGTAAGAAGTTTAAGGTCACACACAAGCCCACCCCCGGAAAACAGCAGGCCAGCAAGCAGGAGAAAGCCAGGTACAGTGCCCATGGGTCACCCAGGGACAGATGGTTTTTTTTCTTTGACAGCCCAGGAGGGAGAGGCTGGGGACTTGGGGGGTAAACAGCCCATCTCCCAGGAGCCCACGGTTTCTGGCCACTATAACACTCTACTGTCTTTTTCTTAGCCTATAGTCAACAACACCCCCACCAGGTTCCCATTCCCATTCCCCACCAGTTGCTCTGGCTCCTGCCATTTCCCCATGAGGTGGTCTTTGGAAACCTCTGTGACCCTTCATCCCGTACACCAGGTTAACATAGCCAAACCTGAACCATGTAATACATGATGTTCGATCCTGACCATTTTTAGGTTTACAGTCAGTAGTGTTAAGCTGTGAAATAGCTCCAAAGCTGTGTGAGCCTTCTGAGCCTCAGTTTACCTTCCTACAAAATGAAGACATAACCTTTGCCCTTTCCCTAACATGGGGTGATTGGGGGCTCTCCCTACCCAACCCAGGGATGGGTGGGTTTTTTCTTTGACTTTTTCCCTTATGTTTATCTTTGTTCTTGGGTTTTTCTGCAGTAGTGGGGTGTATCTCTTGCTGGGTGTGGTCACCACTGATAACTTGCTTCCTTGGGACCACACCCTGCCCAGAGGAGCCACCTGGGCTAATACTGGCTGTGGTCAGAAGGGACTTCTGAGGTGTGGGGGAGGTATGCTCCCAGCCAGGGTAGGAAAGAGAGGGCTCCCTTGCTGACTGCAGGAAAGACCTGATCTCTTGCAGGGAATCTTGGCCCAGAGAGCTGGGGACTGTGCCTGGCTTTGTCTTCTGGGCCCTGAGCTTGAGTTGGGCACAGGAACTTTCACTTTTGTTTCTTTAACTTCCCTAATTCTAGGAGTGCAATGACCTAGTTTTCAGCAGCCTTGTATGTCTCTCTCTGCCAAGAAGCCTGTGGAGCCTACTGCACTATAAGGTCCTGTGCAAACTGACCCCAGCATTTGGGCTGCTTTAAACTGGCTTCCCCTGAGCTGTCCATTCATTTCCCCCACCTCCGCCTCCTCTCCAGAGCTGCAGGATATGCCTGCATCCCTTGCACCCTGCCCCTCTGTGCCCTTGGCCTTCTCATCTCATGCCTCCTGATCTGGAATTCCTCCTCCAGGGAGCCCTCTCTGATACATCTGTGGTCACCATTGCATATGCCACTGAGCCTTGGGCATCTCTCATGGTGTCCCACTAGACCCACTGTGGTCTTCCTGGGATACGGAAACCATCAAGGGCTTTAGGGTGGGCCAAGCCTGTCACTCAGATGGGAACCCTTCATCACCTGGACTATGTGCACTCATGCATGCTCTTGCCTGTACATATATACATGTTTGATCTGTTTCCTTAGAGATGCTCAGGAACTCCTATAAGTCTTGGCTCAGTTGCTCTCTTGTCTCCTCTGGCCCACTGAGTCTCCACTCAGGGCCTGGATCCCTCTGAGGGGGCTCACCTTGTTTGCATACCTCCAGTGGTATGCAAAGAGCTCACTACCTGTGAGGTAGCCCCTTGCAATCTTCAGAAAGCTTTGGGAGAAAGGTCTTTCTTGGCTGAGCTGAAATCTGTCATCCTGCCCTTTCCTCCCATTGGCTGCTTCTTTGCCTTATGAGGTCTCAGAATTCATCAGGAGCCCCCACTAGGTCTCCCAAAATTTGATCTCCAGGATGAACATGGCCCAGTACTTGCAGCTGCTCCTCCCAAGACCCCATTTCCAGCTTCTGAACACATTTCAGATCAACACTGCCTCTTGTACAAGGCGGAGGCTGGGCTAGAGGGGAAGCAGCCCATCTCCCAGGAGCCCATGGTTTCTGGCCACAACACCACCCTACTGGCTTTTTCTTAGCCTATGGTCAACAAGACCCCAACCCCATTCCCATGAGTTGCTCTGGCTCCTGCCATTTCCCCATGGGATAGTCTTTGGAAACCTCGTGACTCCTTATCCCAAATATCTCATAAACATGTCAAACCTGAAGCAGGTAGAGTCTACCATCTTGACCATAGCGTGGCACTTCCTTCATGCTCTAGTTTATACCCTTCCTGCCACCACACTCAGCCAGCCCCCAAAGAACAGAGAGGTTCCTGGCAGATGAGACCAGCCCAGTGTAAGGGCCCTCTGTAGCCTTTACTCACAACCTACCCCTCACCCCCATTTCCACAGAGGGAACCCCTAGGTTCCTAAGGCCAGTGCTCAGTGCCTTCCTGATCTTACCCTGGCTACCTCCTGTCTAGACTTCCTGGGGGCCTCAAATGAGAGGCCTCCTCCTGATCTCCCAGACCCTTTTAGGCTGCTCTTCTCCAAGGTCTTCTCACACGTGTGGTCACTTGCATTGTGGCATTTACCATACTGCTGTTGTCTATTTACACAGTGGTCTCCCTTCTGCACATGAGCTCTTGGAGGTTAGGACATGGCTGACTTGTCTCTGGACACCTAGCACACAATGAGGGACCTTGCACATAGGTGCTCAGAGAGCAAACGAACAGATAAATGGATTAGAGTTGAATGGATGGTGGCTGCTGCGGCTGCTGAATAAATGAACTAATGGAAGATGCTGGCTGGCTGGAGGACGGATTGGTGTTTAATCAGTGGTGCAGGGATGGAGGGATTGATGGATGATTTGGGTAGGTGATGGTTGGTAGACAGAAGATGTTAGGTAGATGATGGGTTTCCATTTCAAATCCAAATTGGTTTAGCTTCTTTCAATCATTGACCTTGCCTGCCTTTGGCTTCACCAACTTAATTCTCTCCCTAACTTCAACCCCCTTGACCTTGCCTCATCTGAGTTCATGACCCAGTTCATGACTCTACCTCCTCCTTCACTGAAGCCTCGGTCCCGCTGGTCACATTCTCCCCTTACTCAACTTCTCCAAAACTGTCTTCCTTCATCCTCTTCTCTTTATCCCTCTGTCTTATTTTCACAAGCCTAGTGTGGGCCAGGCCACTTCTTTTTGGGGGGGAGGGGTACTGAGGATTGAACTCAGGGGCACTCGACCACTGAGCCACATCCCCAGCCCTATTTTGTGTTTTATGTAGAGACAGGGTCTCACTGAGTTGCTTAGCGCCACGCCGTTGCTGAGGCTGGCTTTGAACTCGTGATCCTGCCTCAACCTCCCAAGCCGTTGGAATTACAGGTGTGCGCCACCGCGCCAGGCCAGCCAGGCCACTTCAGTCTGGGCTCCCAATTCTAGCCCTCTCCAGACCCCACCACTCACTGTAGGTCCATTCTGAGGGATCCAATCTCCTTCAGACATTTTCTTCCAGAAGTCTTATTGTTGACTGTCCAGCCCCTCAACATCTGCTCTGACTCCCTGCCCACCCCAACTCATGGTCTTTCAGAAACACAAATCAAATCATTCGGTGGCTTCCTGTTCCTTGGATAAAGACCAAAATCCAAACATAGTCTGCAGGCCCCATGAAATCCATGGGGTTTCCACATGCAGAGATGTGGAGAGTGATACTCAGGGATGGAAGCAGGATAAGCAGCCACGTGGAACAGGGTTGTTTGGCTGGGGTGCCAGGTAGAGGAAGGGGATGACAGTCCGTCCATGGGACCTTACGTTTGAGTTGGGCATTGCTCTAAAGTACACCTTCTATTTTTTTTTTTTAATATTTTTTTTTAGTTGTGGATGGACACAATGTCTTTATTTTATTGCTCTGTATGTGGTGCTGAGGATCAAACCCAGGGCCTCACGCATGCGAGGCAAGCGCTCTACCGCTGAGCTACAATCCCAGGCCCTACACCTTCTATTTTTAAATCTGGGTCTTTGCTATGCACTGAGCCTTTCATTTTGCCATAATTTCAGCTTCCAAACAGTTTAATAATGAGGTCCTGAAGGCCCACAATGAGTACCGGCAGAAGCATGGAGTTCCCCCGCTGAAGCTCTGCAAGAAGCTCAACCAGGAGGCCCAACAGTGAGTCCCCAGCACCCGGGAGCTCTGGTTCAGCTCATGGGGCTGTTGCAGTCACAGAGGAACCGTGGGTGGTTGGAGGGACGTGGGATTGGGGATTAAATACAGCCAGGCTTGAATACCTCTCTGCCACCAACCAGGCAGATCCCTTTGCTCCACTGAATCTCAGTTTGCTCCTTTGTAAAATGGGACCATTGAGAGACCAGAAGCAATGCAGGTGTGATGCTCCTGGTTTCCTCTCAGAGCCTGGGCAGGGAAGGAAGCTCAGCCACACCAGCCTGGGGCTCAGACGCTGGGGCTTCCCTGGGTGGCACCCACTCTGAGGAAGCATCGTGGACTCCGGCAGGTATTCTGAGGCCCTGGCCAGCACGAGGATCCTCAAGCACAGCCCAGAGTCCAGTCGAGGCCAGTGTGGGGAGAACCTTGCTTGGGCATCGTACGATCAGACAGGTGGGTGGTTTTCTCCGCTCCCCACCCCTCTGCCCCAGCTGGGCCTAGACTGGGTGGGTCCTCCTGGCTCCAGTCCCCTCAGGCCCAGAAAGGGAAAGGAAATCCAGAGCTGCCTGAATCACAGCTTCCAGCTGACTTCAGTTCATCACAAGGTCTCTGATGGCTGGCTCAGGGCCAGGCCAGTGCTGGGTGCCAGGGACACAGAGATGAGTCACACTGACCAGCCCTCTCTTTGGAAGCTCCCAGGCGGAGGAGCAAGAGTGGGGGAGGCAGAGGCTTCCGGACAAAGTCTCAGTCTGATTTTATGAGCACCAAAGCATCCTCAGCTACTGAAAAAATTTTACTTCCTTCACGTTTTCCTAAATTTTGTTTCTATTTTTTTTAATATGGTGTATTCGTTTTATAATCAGAGGAACATAATAGAGCTTTTTCCATTTTGAAAAAAAAAATAATGGAAAAGATAATTTCTTTATCTGTCTGGGTCTGGAGTGATTCCATCGCACTGACCAAACATTCTTGAACTTTCTGGCTCCTATAGCCCTGAAATGGGTTTTTAGGGAAAATATCAAGCAGTTTCACTCCCTGAAGCTTTCTCCAGCAGGACAATGACTCACTCCTTCCCTGGCCTCACATTCCTGGGAGTTCCCAGGGGGAGCACCCGGAGTCCTCTTGGTTTCTCCTACACAGCCTGAGCCAGGCTCCCCTCTGGCGAAGCTGTGCACGACAAAGGCAGGACCCCACTGAGACCTCACCCTCAGCCTGCAGGCTCCTCTGGGCCCAGGCTGTGGCCTTAGTGAGTCAGGGAGGAGGATGTAGGATGGAAAGAGCCTCCTATGGCAGTCAGGAGATGTGGTTCGTCCAAGGCCTTGTGCTGGACCCTTGGGACATCTTGACCAAGTCACTACCCTCTGTGGCTCCAGTTTCCCCATGGCTATAGAGAGAGGGGTGGGTAGGTGGTCTCTGAGGCAATGAATGGTTCCCCACCCTGGCTGCACATTGAAATCTTTTGCAGAGCTTTTTTTAAAATACCAATGCCTGGATCTCTCCAGAGACTGATAACAACCTGTCTGAAGAAAGACCCAGCCCTTGTTTGTTCTTTTTTTTTTTTTTTTTAAGTGATTCCCAGGTGACGCTAGAATCAGCAGCAGCTTCAGGTTGTTTGTTAAAAATGCAGACTCATAGCACCCCCACCTACTCACCCTACTGAAACCAGAGTCCGCATTTTACAAGATCCTCAGGCGATTCACCCGCACCTTAAAGCTTGAGACTTACTGCCCTGAGGTCGAGGAGGAATCTATCTCTGGCGCTGAGATCATTAGCTCCCAGGGAAACACTTCCTCCTGTCACCACTTGTAGAGCCAGGGAACACTCCAGGTGAGGGTCCTAGAGATCCCTGTCCTACTAGCCCAGATACCTTCCTTCCTGTGGTTATTTTAGAATCCAGACACAGGGTAAAGTGAGGACAGTCTCCCAGAAACTCAGAGCATCACTAGAAGGCCTTTAGTGTGCGTTGCATTCAGCTTTTTTGTAGAGTCCCCAGAGAAGGGAAGGCCTTGCCCAGAATTACACAACTAGTCACTGGCAGGGCAGTGACACCAGTGCAGGCTCCCCAGGCCCAGGCCCCTTAGTCTCAGGGCAGGGCTCCTCCCATCCCACATGCAAGAGTCCCTGGGAGTCTTCCAGGAGCATCCCAGATGTTCCAGCTCACTGTTGCTTTATGAGAAATTTGATTATGGGTTGGAGGTTTAGTGTTTATGAAAGAAGATGGAGGGAATAGAAGTGGGTGGATTTTGTTGATGAATTGAGAACAGTGCCTTTTGCATACAGGAAAGGAGGTGGCTGATAGATGGTACAGTGAAATCAAGAACTACAACTTCCAGCAGCCTGGCTTCACCTCAGGGACTGGTAAGTGGCAGGGCCCACCAATGTCCTGGGCAGGTTGCAGGTTGGGTATCTGTCTGCAAAGAGGAACTGACCTTCAGAAGATCAATTCTTTTCCTCTGTGTTACCTTCATATTTCTCTGGTTTGACCTTGTCCAGAGGTCAAAGTTCTTTCCTCAACACCTCCCCAAACCATTTCCCCACACACCATGCCTCCTTCTGAAAGCGCCCAGGTGCTGACTCCCGCTCCCAGCTCAGAGTGCTCCACATTCCTGATGCATGTCAGTAGAGACAGGATTTCAAAAGCTTCTGAGAGCTCCATTCCTGGACTGGTAACTCAGCTCTTGTAACTGGTCACCTTGCTTCCAGTCCTGCTCCCTCCAGTCCTTCCTGCTCTCCAGCAGGAAGCAGCCAGATTTCTAGAGGGCTCTATGCCCCGATTCCCTTCATCAAACTGCAGTGGCTCCTTAGGGTCATCAGGAAAAAGGCCAGGCTTATCTTAACTTCCCCTTTTCTTCACACCCCACCTCCCTCCTGCATGTTCTCTAAACATGGTGGCCTCCCTGGCCTTTTCCTTCACCTCGAAGCTCTAGTGAGCTCAGGTGAACTTGGGATGTGGGAAAGCTCCTTCTAGTCTTAGCTCTGGCACTATTTGTTGCATGAGCTTGGGTCAGTTCTTTTTCTTCCCTATGGGGAAAAGACACAGTGGTGGCTCAAGGGACACTGACAGCTGGTGATTCAGATGCAGGGGGAGACTTCTGTGGGGACCATTCTCTTTTTCATAGGCCTCCTCCAGGAGGGTGGTTAACATTTATCTTATTGAAGTTCTGGGCAGTTGCTCTTACTCAGGAGGAGGGTTCCTCTCACCCCTTTGTTAGCCTCACCAGACTTCTTGACTTTCTCCAGAACTGCCTTGGACTCCACTGGGTGTCAGAATGGGATAGGACCCTGTCTGGGTGAAAGGCACGAGGGAAACTGAAAAGGGGACCCTCTGCTGTCCCCTCCCCCACCTACTCTCAAGGGCAGAGACACTTTTGACCTCCCCCTCTCTGGAAACTTTCTTCAGAAGCAGGAAGTGACATGTTTCGGAGCCAGTCACCATTTCCTGTGGCTTGCTGCTCATCCTTTTTGGGCAGGGGTTCTTGCAATCGTGTGGGTAGGACACCGGGGCATTTCTCCTTCCAGTTAGCTCTGCAGACTTGAGTGAGAATTGATGTCGCCAGAGTGACAGGGAAAGAGCAGTGATTAAGGATGTGTGGGCAGAACCTTGTCCTCGTTCAATAAAGATCAGCATCCAGCGATGCTTCAGGAATTTCGTAGCTTCTGGAATTGCTTTTCCCATGAACAAGATTCTTGAGTAACCAAATGTGTCCAAGCAAGTTCTTGTGCCATTCGTGTGGGTGCACACACCTTGATGATTAGAGCGTGTCTATGCTCTGCGGCCACGCGGGGCTTTTTTTAGTAGTGGAGATTGAACCTGGGGGGGCTTAACCACTGAGCCACATCCCCAGCCTTTTTTTTTTTTGTATTTTATTTAGAGACAGGGTCTCACTGAATTGCTTAGGGCCTCGCTGAGTTCCTGAAGCTGGCTTTGAACTTGCAATCCTCCTGCCTCAGCCTCCTGACCTGCTGGGATTGCAGGCATGTGCCACTGTGCCCTCTATTCTTCCTGTTTTGTAGAGGAGGAAACTGAGGCCTGCAAAGGGCAAGAGGCTTTTTTCATGTCTTCTGTCCTTGATCTAATGCCTCTTCCATGAACCTGTTCCAAGGTAGAAATCTCACAAGAATCAAAATGGGGAATGGAGCTGAACTTCCATGATCACCCACATGATCCCTGGCCACCTGGCCAACCCTTCACCCCACATCTCCCATTGTCCAGGTACCAGTGCACAATGCCTGAGGGCAGATGGAGCCTGAGCCTAAGACAAGAGTAGGGCTTTAGGTGGTATAATCTGGGCTTGCAAGACCCTTGAAGATCTTCAGGCCCATCCTGCCTTAGCCTAATGCTGTGCTATTGTTCAGGGTTCCCTGGCCTGAGTCCATGTCATAGGTGAAGGATCTTCAAAATACCCTGTAATCAGTCCCCACCCTCAGCCCAGCCCCAGCCAACACCTTATAATGAAAGGCACCAATCCATGGAGAGAAGTATTTCTTATAAAATTATTTTGGTATATTCTGTCTAAATGAGATTGGCTCGGTTATTTATTCTGAATGAGTAATACTTTTAGATGATATAGAATTTAAAAGCTGTATTATCTATATAAGTCCTGACTCTCAGCACTTTCCTCCAGAGAGGCAACCAAGTGACACCAGTTCTTGTGTGTAGTTTTGGAATTATTCTGAGCTTATGTCAGCATGTGTGTATATTTATTCTCTTTTTTCCCTTTTTACACTCTGGTGTCAGAGTATGTGATCTCTTTTGTACTTGTTAGAGATTGTTCCATGTCAGTACAAAGATAGCTTCCTCATTCTTACCATTGCACATTATTCCTTTGCAAGAACCTACTATAATTTATGCAATGTGTTTTTTGAAGGCATATTCTAGGAAGTTTTGATCCACAATAGCAAGGAGGATGTGATCCTTTGGAAGAGGTAGAAAAAAAACAAAGAAAAAGGAACTGGTGTTAGGAAACCAGTGTGTATCTGATGGTTGCTAAGGAAGTTGTGTCCTCTAATTGATCATTAAATGCCCCTAACTTAATTATCTCTGCACAGATAGAAACTTCCCAGCAAGAGGAAAGATTGCTTAGTCTCATCTGTTTGGAAAAAGCACCACTAGCATTCATGCTCCTGATGTGAGCTTTGAGTCTAATCATTTTCTTGGCGACCAGAGGATAAACAGCAGCCTCTTCTTTCTCTGGGAGAGAAGTGAGGCAATGGCCAATGGCCAAAGCATGTGGCCTCCCTCTCTCAAGAAGGCTTCTGTGCAAAAGGTCTCGAGCACTGGCAGAGGCAGCTCAAAGAAGCAATAACTCCTGGCAAAGCTGCTGAATGCCTGGAGCTGGTCAGCAGTGTAAGGTGAATGGGCAAGAAGGGCTTCTCCTCTATTTAGAAAAGAAAACCAGATTTTATTAAGCAGAAGTAGGGATAAGTGGTAAAGAGGTGAAATTGTGGTTAGGGTTTATTTTCTTTTAATTCTTGCTTCAATTGTATCATACTGATGATATGGATTAGTATTTAGGTTTGGTTATTTTCATAAAGAATTTAATAACCTCTAATCCTTTGTAGATATAGACAAAAAATAAATTATGATAAATTAATTTTAATTTTATTTTCTATTTTCTTGGTAATGGGGACTGTACCCAGGGACACTTAACCACTGAGCCACACTGCCATTCATTTTTAGTTTTTATTTTGAGACAGGGTCTTTTGGGGGGGATACTAGAGATTGAACTCAGGGGCACTCGACCACTGAACCACATCCCCAGCCCTATTTTGTGTTTTATGTAGAGACAGGGTCTCACTGAGTTGCTTAGTGCCTCACCGATGCTGAGACTGGCTTTGAACTCATGACTCTCCTGTCTCAGCCTCCCTAAGTGCTGGGATTATAGGCTTGCGCCACCATACCCGGCTGAGACAGGGTCTTGCTAAATTGCTCAAGGCCTCACTAAGTTACTGAGGCTGGCCTTGAACTTAACACTCTTCCTGCCACAACTTCCCAAGTTACAGGCACCATTGCACCCCACCTAAAATTAAAAATTACAAAAATAGAGCTTGACTGTTGGGGAAAAGCAGAATTTAATCAATGAATGTTATTTTTAATCCTTACTATATACAAGACGCAATGGGAGATACCAACTTTGTCTCATGCTGAAGGATTAGAAGAGTATGAATACCAGTCTCTTTCTCTCTTGCTTCTTTTTCTTTTTCAATGTTGTAGAGAAACATCATAACATGAAATTTACCATTTTCAGCCGGGTGCTGTGGTGCAAGGCTGTAATCTCAGCACTCTGGGAGGCTGAGACGAGAATTGCGAGTTCAAAGCCAGCCTCAGCAACTGCAAGGCGCTCAGCAACTCAGTGAGACCCTGGCTCTACATAAAACACAAAATAGGGCTGGGGATGTGGCTCAGTGGTCGAGTGCCCCTGAGTTCAATCTCCAGTACCAAAAAAAGAAAAAAAGAAAAAAGAAATTTGCCATTTTTAAGCATACAATTCAGTGGCATTATGTACATTCACATTGTTGTGTAAACATCTCCACCATCCATCTCCAGTGCCTTTTCACAAACTGAAACTTTATATCCCTTAAACAATTATTTTCCATCCCTCCCTCCTCCCAGTCCCTGCCCCTGGTACCCACTCTTCTTTCAGTCTTTATAAATCTAACTTTTTTGGTGCTCATGTAAATGAAATCATACAATAGTTGACCTTTTTTTGTGTTTGGCTTATTTTGTTTAGCATAATGTTCTCAGGGGTCATCCATCTATAGCATTATCAGAATTCCCTTTTTTACACGGTGTTGAGCCCAGGGCACTTAAACACTGAGCCACATCCCCAGCCCTTTTCTATTTTTATTTTTTATTTTGAGACAGGGTCTTGCTAATTGCTTAGGGCCTCTCTAAGTTGCTGAGGCTGGCCTTAATTTGCAATCCTCCTGCCCTAGCTTCCCAAGTCACTGGGATTACAGGCATGTGCTACCACACCTGACTCAGAATTCCATTTAAAGGGTGAATAATGTACCACATTTCGTTTATCTATTCATTTGTCTATGGACACTTGGGTGTGTGTGACTTTGGGCCTATTGTTAAACCTCTTTGCTATGAACATGGGTGTAGAAATATCTGAATCCCTACTTTGAGTACTTTGGGATGTATATACCTTAAGGTGAAATTACTGAGTCCTATGGTAAATCTGAGCTTAATTTCAAGGGAACTGTTGTACTGTCTTCCATAGCAGCTGTACCATTTTACATTCCCAGCAATACATAAAGGTTTCAATTTCTCCTCATCACCACTTATTATTTTCTATTATGTTTGGTTTGTTTTTTATAACAGCCATCCTAATGGGTATGAAGTGGTTGCCCTCTTTCCTTCTTAACAACCCTATGGAAAGTTTAGCTGCTCTGGTCATGTTTTCCTTTCTTCTTCCTTCCTTCTCTCTCTCTTCCTTTGATAATCAGTTATTGAATGTCTACTGTATGCCTCCTCCAGTGGTAAGCCTTGGGGAAATGGTAGTTAATCAGACAGATGTGTAGCCTCCTCTCACACAGCTTGCCGAAATGCAAGCCATAGATTTAGGAAATGTAATCTTTTCACGGTTGCTTTAGAAAATGATGGCTATTCGGCAACATGGAAGTAAACTTCCCTTTGATCCTTGTGAGTGGGAAACACTAAAGATAGGAAGGACAATCACCTGACCTCTGCTCTCAAGAGATGAGAAAGAATGTAGGATCACTGGGCAAAGAATTCATTATAGCATCAACTCTTTGACCTCAAAGGAGAGAAAGGTTAAAAACCAAGCTATGGGAGTAGCTTGAGATGCTCTGTGAGTGAAGGGCAGGTGGGCTGTGAAGTGGGAGACTGGTGCGAAGAAGCCACATGGAGCCCCAGAAGTGTGTACAGGGTGGAGCAGTAGTCAAAAAGGGAGCTGGGCTGTTTGGCTCAGAGTGCAGGGTCTTGATGAGGCTCTAACTTGTCAGGCTCTTAGTTCAAAATATAGAATGCCTACACTCCTATTGAAAGTAGAACCTCAAAATTCCAGGATGATTTTTCCATATGACTTTTATTCATTCATTCCGTCATTCATTCATTCATTCATTCATCAAGATTGTATTTTACACTTTTCATGTGCTATGCTATGCCAAGATACTAGGTATATTCTAGTGAATAAAAGAACTTGTTCTTTGTCCCATGTGGGACTCATAACCTGGTAAAGGAGCCAAGCAATAATCAAATAATCAGGGCTGAGGCTATGGCGCGGTGGTAACGGGCTCGCTAGCACGCGTGAGGCACTGGGTTCGATCCTCAGCACCACATAAAAATAAAATATATTCTGTCCACCTACAACTAAAAAATAATCAAATAATCAAATTTATCATTGCAAATGGACAGAATACTGTGAAGGGGAAAAACAGGATATAGTAAGAATGTCTTGGGGAAGGGACATTTGGTAAATAAAACGGTGATTGTGAAAGACTTCTTCAAATACGTGACAGCCTGGAACCTAAGGGAAAAAAAAAGCTGTTGATCATCAGAATAGCATTTCACAGTGGCCAGTGTGCAAGGATGCCTGGTGGGAAATAACCTAGTGTGTTCAAGGAATGGAAAGGCCACCAAGCCAAAGCGTTTGTTCTCATTCCAGGTGTAATGGAAGTGATTGAAGAACTTTGATGCAGAGAAATTAAATGGATGTGATTCATGGCTCAAAATGATCATTCCAGCTACTTAAGTGAAAAATGATTTGGAGGGGCCCGAGATGGCATCAAATGGCAATTTAGTGAGACCGTGTCTCAAAATTAAAACATGAATTAAAAAAGTGTAGAGAGAAAGAGCCTAGGATTGAGCCCCAGAAAATTCAGGCCCTCCAACATTACAAGGGAGACAGTGAGATAGGAGGAATGCCCAGAGCCCAAGGCATCATGGAACCTAAAGGGGCGGGTGCTTTGCAAAGGGGGAGTGGCTTTAGTAAACTTCCTGAGATATCAGGTAAGATGACCAAAAGTGACCCTAGAGAGTAATATGGAAATTATTGCAGTTTGGGGATAAGGTTAGAGGCAGGTGCCAGGTAGGGTGGCATCTTAATTGTGGGGTCCACTGAACATTGTCATGATCCAGTGGGAGACCACTGGAAAGTGTTGAGGTGGCTGTGTGGTTGATTGAATGGATCTTCTTTAAAAAAAATTGGCAGTTGATGTGTTTTGTCCCTCCTTCCTCTGATTGGTATCTGCAAAGATCAGGGGATCCAAGCCTAGCAAGATAGTGCAGAAGTTCAAGAGTACCCTTGCCACATCCTTCTGAAGGCTCTGCTAACTCACCTGTTGCCCTCTCCCCCTGCCTATTCCCTACAGGACACTTCACAGCCATGGTATGGAAGAATACAAAGAAGATGGGTGTGGGAAAGGCTTCTGCAAGTGATGGGTCCTCCTTTGTGGTCGCCAGATACTTCCCAGCAGGGAATGTTGTCAACCAGGGCTTCTTTGAAGAAAATGTCCTGCCTCCAAAGAAGTAACTTGTCAAATGTAATGGGAAGGTGGGAGACCTAAGAACCTGGATATGAAGTGCCTAGAACAACAAGAACTCAGCTGTGTGTCTGTCCCTGTGGATGTATGTGCTTGTGTGTGCGATGCCCCTGAGCATCTCCTGTACACACACTTGGATATACAGCTCTGTCTTATTAAAGGAATAAGCATCTGAAACATTTACCTGGACAGTTACCCAGACCACAACTATTTAGGCATCAATTTTTTAAAATACTTTATTTTTTAAGCAAACTTCTTTTGTACCTTTCTTACTTCTCATGTTCTCCCCGTGGATGTTTTATATTCCAAATATTTGTGTTCCTGAGAAGTGAAGTTTGTTTTGTGTGATTGTCACGCATTGTAATCTACTTTTGGTAGATATTTAAAAGTATTAAACCTTCCTTTAAATGTGACAAAACACATAAAGCAGCTTGCATCAGAAACATGGTGCAGCCTGGGGCTCTCTGTCACAGAATCATTGAGATTTTTCAGTTGGAAGACATGATGTCATCCTGCATGCCTCCTGGGATTCTCTAATGGGATTGCCGCCAAAGAACAAATGGAGAAAAAGCTTTACTTCCTTGTATTTTTCTACCTTTAAATAGCAAAGTATCACCGCCACCAACCCTTATGCCCTCCCCCACCCTTTTCCTTGAACTCTTCTGCATTTCAGAGTTCCATACTTACCCCTGATTTCTCTGGAGTCAGATTAGGCCTAGAACATACCCCTCTCCTACTCCTGCTTGAAGGCCTCAGCCTGTTCTGGGAGAAAGCCCCCCTCTCACACTGCCTGGGCTCTCTGCCAAGTGTCTGGGGTGGATGAGATCAGTGGTGTGGGGGTGAAAGTGAGCTTACTCAGGGCCCCTGGAGGAAGCCCTGCAGCTTCTATCCTGCCCCCACAGGGTGGGAGACCAGGCCTATTCCTGGCAGCTGTGGCTGCAGCTGTGTTGCTGCTCCCTCCTGGAATGTGTGACAAGCCCAAATGTTCCAGGGAGGTGTCCAAGGCAGGGGGCTTAGAAACGCTAATTTAGTGCTGTGTTTTGCCTCAAACTATAGAAAGCTCCCCTGAATAGCAGTTTTACAAGGACCACATGGAGGGACCAACCCAGATGCCCCAGCTGAGTGTCCTTGGAACCATGGCATCTCCATCTGTCAAGATAAGCTGGGGCCCAGTGAGGGGGTTGCTGGCCTAAAGACAGGAGTCTGGGCAGGCCAGTCTTTGAAATAGCTTCAGGCCTATGTTGCACTGTGAACACTGTCTCATGCTGTGCCCCTTGTCTCACCCAGAAATATTGACTAAAAAGACAATAAAATCATTTCTTTTTTGTGTGATATTTTCTTCCAATGTGATTCATGCCTGATTCTTATTTTGTGGCCGAGGCCATTCATGACTCTGAATCCTTGTCTTGAGTAACTCAAGCCCCAGGATATCCCTAACTCCTCCCCTTGTACACTGTGTGATGCTTAAGCTGATTAGGTTTTGAACCATGTGCCCCATTTGCACATAGCTGGTTGGACTAGAGTGGCATCTGATCCAAGGGCAGCCAATCCCTAGGCTGACCATGGACTGGAGATTTGATCTAAGACACATGGAGAGATTTTCCCAATGGAATTTAAAAAATAAGGATGTGCTGGGTTCAAAATAGGACTGTGGTCGGCACGGTGGCACACACTTGTTGTAATCCCCGCGGCTCAGGAGGCTGAGACAGGAGGATAGCAAGTTCAAAGCCAGCCTCAGCAATGGCAGGGCACTAAACAACTCAGTGAGACCTTGTCTAAATAAAATACAAAATAGGGCTGGGGATGTGGCTCAGTGGTTGAGTGCCCCTGAGTTCAATCCCCGGTACTCCCCACCACAAAAAAAATAGGACTATGACAAACCAACGCTATAGGCAGCCAAGTTAAGAGTGGGAAAGATGGAAGTGAAAAAGACAGTTGTTAAGAGAAGAGGAGGAGCCGGGTGTGGTGGTGCAAACCTGTAATCCCAGCACTTAGGGAGGCTGAGACAGGAGAATTGCCAGTTCAAAGCCAGCCTCAGCAATGGCGAGGTGCTAAGCAACTCAGTGACACCCTGTCTCTACATAAAACACAAAATAGGGCTGGGGATGTGGCTCAGTGGTCGAGTGCCCCTGAGTTCAATCTCCAGTACCCCCAAAAAAAAAGAAGAAGGGGAGGGTATACTGGTCCTCAGCTTTTCAGCTCCAGGCCAATTCTGTGTAACTTTGAAACATGCCCCTCACTATCTTCAGGGTTTTGCAATGAATAGATATATCAACTGATGACCCCCAACAAAATTCAAATATTAGGTCCCCTCCTCTAGGAAATCTCCATGAACAGAAAATGCTGAGCTAGGCAGGAAGCAGAAGGTGGGTGGGACAAAGAGATCCGGCCAAGGTCCTTTTCTGGCCACATCTGGTAAACTGCCAGTCAGTGAACTTCCTGGTGACTCCTAGGGACACCACCAAACATGCATACATGGCCAAGTGGTAGAAGTTGAAATGCAGCCAGTCTCTGTAAGTCAGGGTCTGTTTCCACAGTTGGTGAGATTAAGGAAAACCTGCTTTTCAGGACTGAAGAAAAGCCAGACAGCAAAGCTGGCAGAACAGGTGGGCACTGTCACTTCTTTAATGGATTTTGTTTTCTTTTCCTTTCTTTCCTTTTGTTTGTTTTTGCTTTTGAGACAGGGTCTCACTATGTTATCAGGTTGGCCCCAAACTCCTGGACTCAAGAAATCCTCCTGCCTCGGCCTCCTGAATAGGTAGGACTAAAGGCATCCAACTGTGTGCACAGCTCTTTAATAGATTTCCTGGAGATGACAAGCCCCACAGTTCGACAGAAACCAAGCACAATCAAGGTAGCCCATTCTCTGCAGCCACAGAGCAAAGGAAGGTGACAGACCCCTGAGCCTGAGCCCTAGCTCTGTGAAATGAGTTGAGCAAGCCCCTTCCTCTCTCTGGGTCTCAGTTTGTCCACCTGGAGAAAAGTCTGACAGAGTGAGCTCTCTCAGTTCTCCATGACACCCATGGCCCCAAGCTCACTTTCTGGTGTGAAGCATCTTAAGAGAGAGCTCCTTTCTGCTCTGGGATCTAAAACAAAAGCAAAGGATCGCTGCCACCTCCTCTAGTTGAAATGCCCTCAGGTTTAAAGCCTGTGGAGTTAAAGGCCATGAGGCAGCAGGGCTGGCCCACCGCACCCACTCCTGGGTAGAGATGCCCCAGTGAGTGAGGTCTGCCAGCCGGGATGCCAACCGGAGCCAGAAGGTGTCAGCATCAGCCGCCAAGTAGCAGCTGCTTCTAAGATCGGATCTGGAGAAGCATTTAGAGAAAATTCCTTCAATGGGGCAGATAGAAGTTCTGAGCTTTATGGAGTCATCATACTCCAAAAGACTGTCTCTCTGTCAAGATAATAGAGTATTAAAGAGTGAATTTTAAAAAACAATTGCAATTACCAAATCCCTAAATAAGGGAAAGGAATGAAATAAAAGGAAGAAGTGTGACAATAAACAAAAACGAGACTCTAACTACGCCAGGAAAGGAAGAACTGGAGAGGCTCAGGTTCGCTAGACGGACACTGAATCTCCCTGGGAGGGACACTCTGGAGTGGAACTTGGGGTACACAACCGAGAAGACCAGGGACCAGGCCTGGGTCGAGTCCTCCCTACACCCTTTTGCCAATGCCAGGGCGAGATGCAAGGACCTGGATGTCGAGGGCCTTCCTGGAAGCCCCTAAAGCCTGATCGGGATGGGGCCAATGAGCCCTTACCCTACCCTTAATCAGGCAACAGCCCCCACCCGGACGAACCCCGGGAACTCCCACACTCCCCAGTCTCCGCCACCAGTTAGGAGGTGGAGAGTGCCGGCGGAGTCCAGAGCTCCCCTCCGGAACCCCACCCTGAGGTTCCGAGGGGTCAGGCACCTCCCGAGCTAACGCCCTGACTTCGAGACGGCCCCCACTGGGGCTCAGTACCCCTATCCGAAAAGTGGAGACAGGTGTGTACCTGCCAGACGACGAGCCACCGATACTGCCGTTTGAATTACAGAGTCACCTCTGGCGGCGGCACGTGGAAGCACGGCGGACGGAGGCACCCGCTTGCGGTTTCCTTGGGTGGCGCCCCACGCGGAGGCGTCGTGCTCTGGTGGCTGGAGGCGACTCTGCAGCCCCATCGTGCGGCCGCAGTAGGCTCCAGAAGCCCTTTCAGGGAGCATACAGGGATCATCGCCTCCCTGACAACCGTGAAACCAGAACCATCACGACCACGGCGCCCGGAGAACTGCTGTAATATTAAGCAAAGAGATGGCGGCTAGCTAGCATTTAGTGAACCCTTACCACTCTAGGCATTTTCTTATTTAAATTAATCTTTGAAGTGGCTACTATTATTACCATCTCACAGATAAGGAAACTGAGGTCTGTGTCACTTGTCTAAGTCCACCCTTGGTAGAGCTGTCGCGCCACATTTTACTAGACACTTGGAAATTTGGGGGAACATTCCAGTTTGCTGCTGAAATAATCAGGACTCTACGGGACCTCCCATCCCTGGGCTGCAACTAGCTCCTGCACACCTGCTTCAGTGAGCAGCCCTCTCTCCACTTTGAAGAATGGCCATAAAGGTCAAAAGCCAAAGGATAGAGCTTTTCTTCTCAGATGCTCTGGAGCTTTGGAAGAGAAAGGGACTCAATCCTGAGAATCAGAGACTGTGGAAAGCTGAATGGTTAGGAACTTTCCCGACAAGGTGGAAAGAGTTCTAAGTTTCAGGCAGCTTGGGTTCCAGGCCATGTTCTGTTTCCAAGTGGCTGTTACCTTGAATAAGTACTTTCTCTTCTCTGGGTCTCACTTTCCCTCTGTGAAATGGGAGAATTCTTCTAAATGATCTGATAATCTTTTCCCTTCCTCCATCTCCCCTACACACTGCCACACTCAAACTGGCTCTGACATCCCAGAAGCAGCCTTGGACTGAGGTTTGAAAGTCCCAGGTAGGCATTGCAGCCCATTCCTGAGCTTCTTCCTGAGCTCTGGTCTTAGGTTCTAGGTCCCAGTAGGTTATATAGCCTGAACAAGTTATAATTATCAGACAGTAGAAAGGCCCTATGCCTCTGAGAAAGGCCTCAGGGGGCCTGCATTGTGATGACCTCATCCACTCTGTGACATCATCCTCTCTCCCACCCCCAACTCCTCTCTGCTCAACTGGTCTGCAAACAACCATCAATCTGAATCCCAAAGGCCTGAGAAATTCTGTTCTCCAGTACCTGCTGCTGATCTTCTGCCTCAGCCAGCAAGAATCACCATGAAATTGGAATTCACAGAGAAAAACTACAACAGCTTTGTGCTTCAGAACCTGAACAAACAGAGGAAACGCAAAGAGTACTGGGACATGGCCCTCACCGTGGACCACCATGTCTTCTTTGCACATCGGAATGTACTGGCAGCTGTCTCTCCACTGGTGAAGAGCCTCATCTCCAGCAACGACATGAAAACCACCGATGAGCTCTTCATCACCATTGACCCCAACTACCTGTGTCCAGCCACAGTGGACCAGCTCCTGGACTACTTCTACAGTGGCAAGGTGGTGATCTCAGAACAGAATGTGGAGGAGCTGCTCCGGGGAGCCCAGTATTTCAACACACCACGCCTTCGGATCCACTGCAATGACTTCCTTATTAAGTCTATCCGTCGTGCCAATTGCTTGCGCTACCTCTTCTTAGCCGAGTTGTTTGAGCTCAAAGAGGTATCAGACTTGGCCTACTCTGGCATTCGTGACAACTTCCACTATTGGGCCAGTCCTGAGGGCTCCATGAACTTCATGCGCTGCCCGCCTGTCATCTTTGGCCGCCTGCTCCGTGATGAAAACCTTCATGTGCTCAATGAGGACCAGGCTCTCAGTGCACTTGTCAATTGGGTGTACTTCCGGAAGGAGGAGCGGGAGAAATATTTCAAGAAGTTTTTCAATTATATCAATCTCAATGCCGTCTCCAACAAGACACTGATGTTTGCCAGCAACAAGCTGATGGGCATGGAGAACAGCTCAGCCCACGTGACCCTGATTGAGAGTGTCCTGATGGACCGAAAACAGGAGCGGCCATGCAGCCTGCTGAGCTACCAGCGGAAAGGAGCCCTGCTTGATTCTGTGGTCATCCTTGGTGGCCAAAAGGCCCACGGCAAGTTCAATGATGGAGTGTTTGCCTATATCATCCAGGAGAACCTCTGGTTGAAGCTCTCAGAGATGCCCTATCGGGCAGCAGCACTAAGCGCCACTTCCGCTGGTCGCTACATCTACATCTCTGGTGGTACCACTGAGCAGATTTCAGGGCTGAAGACAGCCTGGCGGTATGATATGGATGACAATTCCTGGACCAAGTTGCCTGATCTGCCCATTGGGCTTGTCTTTCACACCATGGTGACCTGTGGGGGGACAGTATACTCAGTGGGTGGAAGCATTGCCCCAAGGCGGTATGTCTCCAACATCTATCGTTATGACGAGCGCAAGGAATGTTGGTGCCTGGCAGGGAAAATGAGCATCCCTATGGATGGCACAGCTGTGATTACCAAGGGTGACCGGAACCTGTATATTGTCACTGGGAGGTGCTTGGTGAAAGGCTACATCTCCAGGGTTGGGGTAGTGGACTGCTTTGACACCACCACTGGGGACGTGGTCCAGTGTATTACCTTCCCCATTGAGTTCAACCACCGGCCTCTGCTCTCTTTCCATCAGGACAATATCCTTTGTGTGCACAGCCACCGGCAGAGTGTAGAAATCAACCTACAGAAGATAAAGGCCAACAAGACAACCACCTCAGTGCCTCTCTTGCCCAACAACTGTCCCTTGGATGTGTCCCATGCTATATGCTCCATTGGAGACAACAAGGTGTTTGTGTGTGGGGGTGTCACCACAGCCAGTGATGTCCAGACAAAGGACTACACCATCAATCCAAACGCCTACTTGCTGGACCAAAAGACAGGGGAGTGGAAGACCCTGGCCTCACCACCAGAGGCACTGGACTGTCCCGCCTGCTGTCTAGCCAAGCTACCTTGCAAGATTCTTCAAAGGATTTAAACAACTTTTTAAGTGGGAGAATAAGTAAATGCATTATTATTCACAATTTAATGAGAGAGAAAGAGAGGAAGGTGGCCTTTTGGTTCCTTCTTAGTGTTCCAGTCTGTGCTTGGCCCTGAAGGAGGAGCTCCTGGGCTAAGGTTGCTCCAAATGGGTGGAAATCCAGGGCTGGTGTGTCATTGGAGGTATCCAACAGAGGCTGGAATGAAGTCTCTGGTGGATGAAACTGAGAGTCTCTTGGGCTCCCAGTGGGTGGAAATTCAGGGTTTTTCTGTCACTGAGTATCCAAACAGAGGCCAGAAAAAGAATCCCCGATGGGTTGACTGAAGCACCTCCCAGGCACTGGCCAAAGTGATGTCTAAAACACCCCCTATTCTGCACCCCTGTGGTCACCTCTTAGGCATCTGTTAGACTGACAAGTAAACTTTGCTAAGAGTTGTGAAGCCCTGGGATCTTCCAACACTCCCCTCAACCCTTGCAGGAGGGCAAGGGAGGCCCCATCTAGGTCTGGGTCCAGGAGGAAGAAGGTGGTGTGTATAGGAAGAAGGATAGGAAAAGGAGGCAGAAGTAATGGGAGGCAGAGGCAGAGTTAATTGGCTGTTGTGTTTGACCACGCAGCTACAGTAGTTTGTGTGTCATTTGTGGGGAAGTTGAGGATTCGGTACACTTGCTTCTAGGAAGAAAGGGTTCATTGAGAACTTTCTTCAGGAAGATATGAGGTCTGAGGGACTGAAGGAAGAGAAGCTAATAAAGGGAGAAGAAAGAAACCTATATCTCTAGTGAAGAGGAGTTTGGGTATGAAGTAAAATGATGGGGTAAAAGAGGCAAGATGGTGTAATGTTGATATAGATTATGGGGCCAGGTGGCCTGGTTCGAATACCAATTTAATCACTTCCTGGGTGATTGTAGGCAAGTTATGTAACATTTCTGTGCCTTTGTTAAATTCTCTATAAAAGGGAGATAATAAGAGTGCCTACCCCATAGTGTAGATGTGAAGTTTAAGAGAACACAAGCAAATGCCCAAGAAAGTCCTTGGCACATACTAAAGTGCTACAGAAATACTTATTTAAGAGATCAAAAATAGTGGCAGTGGGGGGAATGAGGCAAGGGTTCAAATTCTTGGGCCCTTATATTAAGTAAGTCCTCCATGAAATTCTCTGAGACTCCCTATTTCAAAGTCTTCATGAACTTTCCTCAGTTTTAACTGTTTCTCTTTCATTCATTTGCATATTCACTTATAATCCTCAATGATATAGAAAAACTGACTAACTTCTTGAAAACTATATATAAGTCTCATTCATTCACTCATTCATGAATTTACTTACTCATCTGTTCATTCATTAATTCAAATGCATGCATACACCATTCACTGAGGTGACTCTGTCTGGGTCCCTGTTCCAGATGTTGGGGACACAGACAATCCATGTGCCAGGGAAGGGAGTGCCTACACCAGTGCCATGCAGCAGGAATGTAGTGTGAGCCATGTATGTAACTTAAGTTTTCCTAGTAGACACATTAATGGGTGAAAAGAAGCTGGTGAAATTAATTTTAATACATATTTTCTTTAACCCAATATATTAAAAGTATTATCCTTTATATATGTAATCAATGTAAAAATTTAATGAGATACTCCATGAACTTTTTTTCATAGTGAGTCTTTGGAATCCAGCATGAGTTTTTACATTAGAGCACAGTTTAGTTCAGTCTACTAACATTTTTATAGACCTACGAGATTGGTGGCTATTGTATTAGACAGGACATGCAGGACACTTTAGACATTCTCAGGGTTCAAATCTGCTCACTTCCCTTTTTCTTTTCAATCCATCCTGCACAGCCTACTCAGCCTCACCTTACTGAGCTCTCTCAGATGGTCTCTCTGTTCAAATCCTGTCAGGACTGACTTTCCTCCTTCCAGTCAGGATCTTGGACTTCATAACTGACCTTCTCTCCCCTCCCTTGGGATTTTTCCCATATTTTGCACTTCTTCAACCTGGGCAGCCACCACCTCTCTCATCTCACTGCCCAGCTGGAAGAATGAAATCTTACAGATTCATAGACTAAGGCTCGACTCCCCAGGTTTACTAAACCAACAGTCATTTCTTGCTGATTCCCTGTACCACGCCTAGCAGCTCATACTCCACCTGCCTCTGGTGTTCTTGATTCCCACTGTTCTCCTTTCCTCATTTTCAGTCCTCATATCCACAATCTCATATCCACCAAAAGGGAGCTTCTGCTCCCTCTTCTCACCTCAGAGGAAGTTGTACTTCCATGATTCAAAGCTGATCCTTCCACCTGTCTCAGTTCTGTCCCTTCTCAATTTCTCGGGCTCCTTAGTTCCCCTCTCTACATCCTTCTCCCAGCTTCTTCTCTTTGTTCCATTAATAGTCTCAAATTTTTCCTACACTAAAAACAAACCTTCCTCAGCTCTGAATTTCACCTTGCTATTTTGCTATCTACCCATCTTTTCCCCAGTTGAACATCCTAAATGGCATACCTCATTTATAAAGAAATAATTAATATACCATGCAATTCACTCATTTAAAGTATGCAACACAATGACTTTTAGTAAACTCATTCACAGAGCTGTGTAGTCATTAGCAAAATCAATTTTAGAACACTGCCATTACCCCAAAAAGATCAGAAATCCTGCATTCCTGGCTGTTGCTCTCTGACCTCATCTTTTTGGTCCTGTGCAACTAATTCACCTACTTTCCGTCACTATGGATTTGCCTATTTCAGACATTTCGTAGAAATGGAATCAGACATTTTATCTGTCTTTTTCCACTTAGCATTATGTTTTTAAGGTTCATCCACTATAAGGATGTGTCATATTTTGTTTATCCACGCTGTAACTGACAGACATTTGGGTTACTTCCTCTTTCTGGCAATTATGAATAATGTTGCTCTAAACTTTATTTTTTTCTTGTTCTTTTTAGGTATACATTACAGTAGAGTGTATTTTGCACCTATTTTACATACATGGTGTATGATTTATTCTAATTAGGATCTCATTCTAATGATATAGAGTTTCACTGGTTGTGTTCGATAAACTTTATAAGTTTTTATGTGAATATAATTTCTTTTTTTTTTTTAATATTTCTTTGGTCGTAGATGGACACAATGTCTTTATTTATTTTTATGTGGTGCCGAGGATCGAACCCAGTGCCTCACGCATGCGAGGCAAGCGCTCTACCACTGAGCCACAGCCACAGCCCTGAATATAATTTCTATTGGATATATACCTAGGAGTGAAATTGCTGGATTGTTTTATGATGTTTTAAAATTGCTAGTCTTGTTTTTCAAAGCAGTTGTGTCATTTACATTCCACCAGCATTGTATGAGGGCTCCAATCTCTCCACATTCTTGCCAACACTTAATTGTCTGAGTCTAGCCACTTGGGATGTGAGATGGCATCTCATTGTGGTTTTGATTTGCATTTCCCTGATGACTAATAATTATGAGTATCTTTTCATGGGGTTATTTGATGACAATCATTTAATAACATTGCTTCTACTGCTCAATCATTTTTTTGTTTGTTTGTCTTTTGTGGGGATACTGAGGATTAAACTCAGTGGCACTCCAACCACTGAGCCACATCCCCAGCCCTGTGTTGTATTTTATTTAGAGACAGGGTCTCACTGAGTTGCTTAGCACCTTGCTTTTGCTGAGGCTGGCTCTGAACTCGAGATCCTCCTACCTCAGCTTCCTGAGCCACTGTGATTACAAGCATGTGCCACTGCACCTGGCTGCTAAATTGTTATCAGAGAAAGCATTACTCCCAAGGAAGAGTTCTGTAAGAATAAAACAAAGACAGCATGCCTCAGAATCAGTGAAGGCCACAGTGCAGCATTTCAGACCACAGGATCATGGCTAGTCTGTGTGCTTTCCCTACCTGTTGATCTCTCTTAAAATATTCCAGATTTGTTAAGAGTATATTAGAAAACGTCTGCTACCATGCATGTCCTTTTTGCATTTTCACCATTCTCAGCCATGAGAAAGAGCTTCCACTCTTTTGTGTCTAGCTGCATGTTCTGCATCTTTAAAAGAGGTCATAGCTAGGTGCAATGGCGCACGCCTGTAATCCCAGTGGTTCAGGAAGCTGAGGCAGGAGGATCTCGAGTTCAGAGCCAGCCTCAGCAAAAGCGAGGTGCTCAGCAACTCAGTGAGACCCTATCTCTAGATAAAATACAACACAGGGTTGGGGAGGTGGCTCAGTGGTCAAGTGCCCCTGAGTTCAATCCCTGGTATCCTCCCCCACCAAAAAAAAAGAGGCCATAAAAAAGTTCCACATTGGGGCTGGAGCAGTGGCTCAGTGGCAGAGCGCTTGCCTGGCATGTGCGAGGCACTGGGTTCGATTCTCAGCACCACATACAAATAAATAAAATAAAGGTCCATTAACAACTAAAAAAAAAATTAAAAAAAAAAAAGTTCCACATTGGGCTGAGGTGGTGGCTCAGTGGTAGAGCGCTTGCCTAACATGTGTAGAAGCGCTGGGTTCGATTCTCAGCATCACATATAAATAAATGAAGTATTATAAAATCCATTGACAACTAAAAAATACTTTTTTAAAAAAGTTCCACATTACTTGCAAAAGATTAATGTTACAGCTTTGAACAAAAGGAAGTATTTCACATGTCAGTTAGTATGCATATTCAGACTGGCAAGAAACATTTAAACCTTGTTTTCATGAATGTGCTGGATCAAATCCAGAGTCTCCCACACGCTAGACAAGCACTGTAAGATTAAGCTACAATTTGAGTCCTAACCCTTTTTTCAACTATGAATATAATACACACACAGAAAAGTACATGATGCATAATCATACAATTTAACAAATTATTGTAAATATTCATGTAGTCACTATTCAGTTCAAAATATATAGCATTGCCACTACCCTCTCTAAACCGTCTATATGGTCCTCTTCCTGATTAAAACTGCAGTTTTACCATCTAAGTAGCATTTCTAACAATACAGTTTAGTTTGGCTTATTCTGAAGTTCACATGAAAGAGTTATATAGTAGAGATTATTTTGTGTCTGGCTTCTTTCACCCAAAATTATGTTTTAGTAATCTATCCATGTTCTCACATGTAAGTGGTATTCTTTCCATTCCTTTTCTGCATCATATTCTGTCATACAAATATATCATTCATTTATCCATTCTCCTGCTGATAGATATTTGGGTTATTTCCAGTTTGGAAAATTACAAACAGTGCTAGTCTTTTTTTTAAAAAATGTTATTGCTAGGCAAACGCTCTGCCACTGAGCTACAGCCCCAGCCCCGCAAACAGTGCCTTCTTGAGAAGGCATCTTGGTGAATATGTACTCAAGTTTATCTAGGTCATACACGTAAGAGTAGAATTACTGTCTTTGTTGTTAGACAATGCCAAACTATTTTGCAAAGCATTGTACCAGTTTATGCTGTCATCAGTAGTATACAAAAATTCCTATTGTTCTCATGCTTGCCAATACTTGGTATTGTCAGACTTTTCAATATATCCAATATGACATGAAGTAGTATCTCAATGGAGTTTGTTTTTTTTTAATATTTTTTTAGTTGTTGATGGACCTTTATTTTCTTTATATGCAGTGCTGAGAATCAAACCCAGTGCCTCACACATGCTAGGCAAGCGTTCTACCACTGTGCTACAACTCCAGCCCCTAAATGGAGTTTTTATTTGCATTCTCTTGATTGCTAATTAAGGCAAGCCCTTTATCACATGTATTAGTCATTTGGATTCTTATGTGAAATCTTTGCTTCTTGCTTCTGTTTGGTTGTCTATTTCTCTTATTGGTTTGTAGGAATTCTTTTTTTAAAATTTTTTTAGTTGTTGATGGACACAATATCTTTATTCATTTTTATGTGGTGCTGAGGATCGAATCCAGTGCCTCACGCATGCAAGAAATTAAATGACTATCTCATCATCACATAGCTAGACAATAATAGAGCACACTACCACTGACCTACAATCCCAGCCCCTTTAGGAATTCTGAAAATATTCAGTATATGAAGCCTCTATCAGTTATACATCCCATCTCTATGGCTTACTTTTCACTCCCAATAGCATATTTTGGTTTTAATCTGATTGCTCTTCCTTTGTACTCTTTGATGTTTAAAGAAATCATTCTCTATCCTGAGGTCCTGGAGTATTTCTTTATGTTACCTTCTAAAGGCATATTTAGGTTCATAATCTGCATGGGACTGTTTTTGAGTATGGTATTAAGTAGGACCCAATCTCATTTTTACCATATGGATATTCAATCGTCCCAGTACTCAACTCTGCACAGCTGCTTTGTTATAAATCACATGGACATACATGGTGGATGTGTTTATCAGCTCTCTTATTCCATCTGTCTGGCCTTATACTGATATCATAATCTCCTTAACAATAGTTTTATTATATCCCATACAGTTTAGAATTAGGTTATTGCTGGGCACGGTGTTGCATGCTCATAATGCCAACAACTCAGGGGACAGAGGCAAGAGGATCCCAAGTTCTAGGCCAGCCTCAGCAACTTAGAATTATGTTGTCTGTGTCTGCAAAAATCCTCTTGTGATTTTGACTATGATTTGTTGAATTTATAGATCCATTTAGGGGGAAAAGATATATTTATAATTTAATAGATATTGAATCAAGTACCTTTTCAGCATCTATTGAAATGAGCATACATTTTTTTCTTTTAATCCATTAAGAGGACATGTAACTCTTATTAATTTGCCAGTGGAAAACCATCCTTCCATTCCTATGAAAATCTAACTTTGTCATGAAATATTACATATTTTCATATATAATACTACATACAGTATTTTATATAATTACTAAATTTAGTAATTACATAATTTCTTTTGTATATTACTGGATTCCATTTTGCTATGTATTCACTCAGGTTTTTTTTAAAAGTATATTTAATTGTAGATGGACACAACCTTATTTTATTTATTTACTTTTTATGTGGGGCTGAGGATCGAACCCAGGGCCTCACACATGCGATGTAAGCACTCCACCACTGAACTACAATCCCAGCCCCAGGTTCTTATTTTATTTGTAAAACTATCATATGGTAAAATTGATATTTTGTGTATAGTTCTATGATTTTTTTTTTTTGGTACTGGGGATTGAACTCAGGGGCACTCGACCACTGAGCCACATCCCCAGCCCTATTTTGTGTTGTATGTAGAGAGAGGGTCTCACTGAGTTGCTTAGTGCCTCGCCATTGCTGAGGCTGGCTTTGAACTCGTGATTCTCCTGTCTCAGCCTCCCTAAGCGCTGGGATTACAAGCGTGAGCCACCGCACCCGGCTAGTTCTATGATTTTTAAAACATTGTGTAGGTCCATGCAACTACCACCACAATAAGGATACAGAATAGGTTCATAGCTTCCAGAAATTGGCTTTGTGCTTTCTCTAGAATTTCCTTCTCCTTACCCCAATCCTTTGCAACCATTGATGTGTTGTTCTCTATCACCATAAGTTTGTCTTTTTGAGAATGTCATGTAAAGGCAGTTAATAACGTGATCATTTTAGACTGGCTTCTTTTGTTCAGTACAATGCCTTTGAGATCATCCAAATATCTGTTTTGTATCAATACTTCATTTCTCTTATTGCTGGGTAATATTCCATTGTATAAATGAGTAGTGACTCATTCAGTACTGTTCACTGAAGGACATCTGAGTTGTTTCCAATTTGAGGCACTTATAAATAAAATGTTTTAAGCATTCACTTATAGGTTTAGGTGAAGGTAAGTTTTATTCCTCTAGAGTAAAAACCCAAGAGTGGGTTATATAGTAAGTATATGTTTAACGTTACAAGAAACTGTCAGGCTTTTTCATAATGGCTGTTATCATTTCTGAATTCTCACCAGCAATGTTCTTCTTGTTATAAATTCTTGTCAGCACTTAATATTATCTTCTTCTTCTTATTATTATTATTTTAGCTATTCTAACAGGTGCATAGTGGTAGCTTATTGTGATTTTAATTTTATTACTAATAATGTTGAACATCTTTCCATTCTGTGTTTTTTGCCATCCATATATCCTCTCTGGTGGTTGCCCACTTTTAGATTGGGTTTGGGTTTGTTTTGTTTTGTTTTTTAGTGTTAAGTTTTAAGAGTTCTTTCTATAAGCCAGCCTCAGCAACGGCGAGGCGCTAAGCAACTCAGTGAGACCCTGTCTCTACATAAAACACAAAATAGGGCTGGGGATGTGGCTCAGTGGTCGAGTACCCCTGAGTTCCATCCCCGGTACCAAAAAAAAAAAAGAGTTCTTTCTGTATTCTGGGTAGAAATGCTTTGTCAGATATGTGATTTACAAGTATTTTCTTCCAGTATGTTATTAGTCTTTCTTTTTTAAAAAATCTTTTTTTTAGTTGTAGATGTACACAATACCTTTGTTTTATTTATTTGTTTTTATGTGGTGCTAAGGATCAAACCCAGTGCCTCACATGTGCTAGGCAAGTGCTCTACCACTGAGCTACAACCCCAGCTCTTTACAGTGTCTTTCCCAGAGCAAAAAGCTTTAAAGTTTAGTGGAGTTCAGTGTATTGGTTTTCTTAAAGTGGTATGATATCTAAAAACCCTTTTCTTCATTTCGGGTCATGAAAATATTTTCATAACTTTTCTTCTAAAAACCCTATAGTTTTTAAATTTAGTCTAGCATCCATTTTGAGTTTTTATAACATTTAGTTGAGGGTTTTGGGGTTTTGTTTTGTTTGGTACTGTCCTGGGGATTGAACCCTGGGGTGCTCTACCATTGGTCTACCTCCCCAGCCCTTTTTATTTTTTATTTTAAGACAAGGTCTTGCTAAGTTGCTGAGGGTCTCACTTACTTGCTGAGGCTGGCCTTGAAATCACAATCCTCCTGCCTCAGCCTCTCAAGTCACTGGAATTACAAGCATGTGCTGCCATGTCCAGGTAAACAATTTTTCAACGTTTTGTGAGACTACCCTTTCTTCATAGAATTTATTTTGCACCTTGGTTAAAAGTCAATTGGCCATGCTTGTAATTCCAGTGGCTCGGGAGGCTGAAGAAGGAGAACTGGAAATTCAAAACCAGCCTCAGCAATTTAGCAAGGGTCTAAGCAACTTAGCAAGACCCTGTCTCAAAATAAAAAAAATAAAAAGGGTTGGCTCAGTGGTTAAGTGCTCCTAGGTTCAATCCTCAGCACTGAAAAAAAAATTAATTGTCCATATCTGTGTGGGTCTATTTCTGGATTATTTACTCTGTTTCTTTGATCTATGTGTCCATTCCTTTATCAATATCATCATGTTTTGATTATTATAGGAAATTTTAAAATGGGACAGTGTAATCTCTTCAATTTCATTATACTTTTTCAAAATTGATTAGCTATTCTACTTTGTCTTTCCATAAAAATTTTAGAATCAGCTTGTATGCATCAACTAAAAAATTCTTCTGGTTGATCAGATGAGTTAAAGGGTAGATTAATTTGTTAATCAGTTAACATTTTAACTCTAAAATTTTCAAATCCATGAATGTATCATGTCTCTTCATTTATTTAAATCTGATTTTTTAAAATCAGATTTTTATTATTCTTTCCACATATATAGTATACATTATATTAAATTTACCTAAGTATTTCTTTTGCTGGAGCTAATGTAAACAGTATTTTAAAAACTTTTGCTAGCATACAGAAATATGATTAATTTTTATGTTGCCACATATCTTACAACTTTGACAAACTCAACTATTCATTTTAAAAGTCTTTTGGGTAGATTCCTTAAGATTTTCAATATGGACAACAATGTCATTTGCAAATAGGGACAATTTTATTTCTTCTTTCTAATCTGTGTACATTTTATTTCTTTTTTTTTTTTTTTTTTTTTTTTTTTTTTTTTTTTTTTTTTTTTTTGTCTTGTTGCACTGGCTAGGAATGTTGAATCTGAGTGATAAGAGGGGATGTCCTTGACTTGTTTTTCATCTTAGCAGTATAGCATTTAGTCTTTTACTATTAAATATGATGTTAGGTTTTTCACAGACATCCTTTAACAGGCAAGGAAGTTCTGTTCTATTTCTAGTTTGCTGAGATTTTATCATAAATGGATGCTGAATTTTGTCAATTTTTTCTGAACTGATATAATTGTGTAGTTTTCCCTCATTAGACTATGAGTGTTTAGGTCACATTGATTAATTTTTCAAATATTGAACTAGCCTTGCATCCTGGGTAAAATCCCATTTGGTCATGGCATACTGTTGTTGAATTTAATTTGTCAATATTTTGTTAAATATTCAAAGTCTATATTTTTTTAGGATATTGGTTTATAGTTTTCTTTCTTTCTTTGTATTGTCTAGTTTTGATATAAGAGTAACTCTTGCCTTATAAAATAAGTTGGCAAGTTCTCCCTTCTCTTTTCTTTTTTTCTGAGGCTATTGAGTAAAGCCAGTGCTATTTCTTTAAATATCTGGCATTACTGGCCAGCAAAACCATGTGGTCCTAGAGATTTCTTTCTCCGTTCTCCTCCCCTTCATCTTCCTTCTCTTGCTCTTTTGCTGCCTCCTCCTTTAGGTTTTTAACTACAAACTCATTTTCTTAAATAGTTACAGAAATATTCAGATTACCTGTTTCATCTCTGGTGAGTTTTAATAGGTTGTGGTTGTCAAGAAATTCCTCCATTTCACTTAACTTGTCAAATTTGTGTGTACAGAATTGTTTATAGTATTCTCTTATTAACCTTTCAATATTTGCAAGGTCTTTTATTGGTGCTTCGGTAATTTGTGTCTTTTCTCTTTTCTCATCAGTCTTGCTAGTTCTTAACTTTATTTTTTCAAAGAACCAGCTCTTGAATTTATTAATTTTCTCTATTTTTCTTTTCAAGTTTATTTACTTATGCTCATGTCTTTATCATTTCTTCCCTTCTATTTGTTTACAGCTTATTTTGCATTTCTTTTTCTCTTTTTCTCATTTGTTAAGGTGGTATCTTAGATTACTTCAGATATTTCATTTTTTCTAATTAGCTATTTATTTATTTATTTATTTATTTATTTTTAGTTGTAGATGGACACAATGTCTTTATTTTATTGCTTTGTATGTGGTGCTGAGGATCGAACCCAGGGCCTCACGCATGCGAGGCAAGTGCTCTACTGCTGAGCCACAGCCCCAGCCCCCTAATTAGCTATTTAAATGCTATGAATTTCAGTCTAAGAATTCATTTGTGTGTGGGGATACTAGGGATGGAACCCAGGGACTCACACATGCTAGACAAGCACTCTACCACTGAGTTACACTCCCAGACCTTTTTATTTTATTTTGAGACAGGCTCTGGCTAAGATGTCCAGGCTGGCCTCTAACTTCCAATCCTGCTTCAGTCTCCCAAGTAGCTAGGATTACAGCCATGCATCACCGTGCCTGGCTCATGGATTATTTAGAAATATATTTATTTCCAAGTTGAAATTTCCCTAATTTCTTTCTGTTCTTGATATTAGTTCAATTCCATTACAGTCAGAGAACATACTTTTGTATTTTTTTTCTAATTCTTTTAAATTTGTTAAGGTTTCTTTTATGACCTAAGATATGGTCTTTTTTTTTTTTTTTTTTTTGGTACCAGGGACTGAACTCAGGAGTACTGGACCACTGAGCTAAATCCCCAGGCCTATTTTGTGTTTTATGTAGAGACAGGGTCGCACTGAGTTGCTTAGCGCCTTGCCATTGCTGAGGCTGGCTTTGAACTCGCTATTCTCCTGTTTCAGCCTCCCTAAGTGCTGGGATTACAGGCATGCACCTCCGCACCCGGCTAGATGTGGTCTATTTTGTGAGTGTTTAAATTGCCCTTGAAAAAAATGTATATTCAGTTGTTGCTGGATAGAGTGTTCTATAAGTGTCAGTTAGATCCAGTTAGTTAACAGTGTTGTCCATTACCATATTCTCACTGGTTTTCTTCCTAGTAGTTCTACAGATTTTTATGTAAGACAGGTTGAAATCTCCAATTATAATTTTGGATTTGCATGTTTCTCCTTTCAGTTCTGTCAGTTTTTGCTTCACGTATTTTGAATCACTATGGTTACTTTCTTTTAAAAAAGGTTTATTGAGATAATTTACCTTTATTTCACCAATTTAAAGAGTACAATTCAATAGTTCTTGGTATTATCACAGTTGTGCAACCATCATCATAATCAATTTTGAATATTTTCTTCACATAAAAAGAAATTTCATAGCCTTCAGTAGTTATTCCCCATTTATCTTTCCTACCCACATAATCTCCCCACCCGCTGGCATCCAACAATCACTTACCTGCTTCAGTCTCTATATATTTCCCTTTTGTAACAGACTTTAAAAATATTCCTCAGCTGGGCACAATGGCAGGTGTCTATGACTCCAGTTACTTGGGAGGATGAGGCAGGGCCAGCCTCAGCAACTTAGTGAGACCCTGTCTCAAAAAATAAAAAAAAGAAAGAAAGAAAGAAAAAAGAAAAAATCCTTACATCTAACTAATCATATATACTTTGACTAATAACTCCTCATCTCCCACTCCTTTCTAAACATCCAGACCTCTGGTACCAACATTCTATTTTCTGCATCTATGAGATCAACATTTTTAGACTCCACACATGAGTGAAACCATCCAGTATTTGTTTTTCTGTACCTGGTTTATTTCACTTAACACAATGATCTCTAGGTTCATCTATGTTGTCACAAATGACAGGATTTCATTCTTTTTATGGCTAAAGAGTATTTCTTTGTGTGTATATATCACATTTTATTTATTAATACATCTGTTGATGGATACTTAGTTTGTTTTCATATCTTGGCCATTGTGAATACAATAAATGTGGGAATTCAGATCTATCTTCAGCACACTGATCTAATTTCCTTTGGATAAATACCCAGTAGCAAGCCCACTGAATCATATGGTAGTTCTATTCTGAGGACCTTCCATACTGTTTTCCATAATGGCTATACTAATTTACATAAGGTCCCCTTTTCTCCCTAGGCCCTTGTTATTCTTTTGATAATAGATATTCAAAGAAGGATGAAGTGATAACTCATTGTGATTTTGATCTTCAGGTTCTTGATTAGTGATGTTGAACCACTGTTCATATAACTGTTGGTCATGTCTTTTGGTATGTGTATGGTGGTACTAGGGATTGAACTCAGGGCCTCATAAATGCTAGGCAAGCACTCTATCAACTGAGCTACACTCCCAACCTTTTAAAAAAATTATTTTGAGACAGGCTCTGGCTACATTGCCTAGGCTGGCCTGGAACTTGTGATCTTCCTGCCTCAGTCTCCTAAGTAGCTAGGCTCACAGGCATGCACCGCTGCATCCAGCATTCATGTTTTCTTTTGGGAAATGTCTCTTCAGGTCTTTTGTCCATTTTTAAAATAGGTTGTTTTCTTGCTATTAAGTTGTTTCAGTTCCTTCTAAGTTTTAGATACTAACCCTTTTTTCAGATATATAGTTTATAAATATTTCCCCCAATTCTGTACCTATGTCTTTATTTTATTGTGTCCTTTGCTCTGCAGAAGCTTTTTAGTTTGATGTAATTCCATTTGCCTATTTTTATTTTTGTTACCTTTGTTTTTGAGATTATATCCAAAAAAACTCATTGACCAGATAAATGTCATGAAGCAGTTCCCCTTTTTCCTTCTGGTAGTTCCATAGTTTCAGGCCTGACATTCAAGTCTTTTATTCAACAGTACTAGAATATTTAGCAGTGCAGGGTCTCATGCTTCTACAACACTGAGCTCATCCCCAGCACCCTCCTTCTTTTTACATTCAAGTCTTTAATACATTTTGATTTTTATATGGTGAGAGAGAGATAAGGGTCTAATTTCACTCCTGTACATGTAGATATCCAGTTTTCCCAACACCATTTACTGAAAAAAGAGTCCTTTCCCCAATGTGTGTTATGTATTCTTGATATCTTTGTTGAAAATCAGTTGGTTGTAAATACATGCCCTTATTTCTGGACTCTCTTCTATTCTACTGTCTCTGTGTCTGTTTTAACACAAAGACTATGCTGTTTTGGTTACTATAGTTTAGCAATATATTTTGAAGTCAGATATTGTGATGCTACAGCTTTGTTTTGTTCGTGGTACTTGAGATTGAACCCAGGGTGCTCTATCAGTGAGCTACATCTCCAGCCCTTTTTATTATCTGAGACAAGGGTCTCACTGAGATTGAGAGACTGGCCTTGAACTTGTGATCCTCCTGCGTCAGCGTCCTGAGTTGGGACTACAGGTGTGTACCACCATGCCTGGCAGAATTTTATTCTTTATGCTCAAGATTGTTTTGGCTATTCAGGGTCTTTTGTGGTATCATATTAATTTTAGGATTTTTTTCTATTTCTGTGAAGTACATCATTGGTATTTTGAAAGGGATTATACTGAATCCATAGATTGCTGTGGATAGTATGGACATTTTAACAATATTAATTCTGAATTTCAGACCATGAACACAGTATCTTTCTATTTATTTTGGTGTTCTTCAGTTTCTTCCAACACTGTTTTATAGTTCTCACTGTAGATATGGTTTACCTCTTTGATTAAATTTTTGCTTGGATTTTTTGTAGCTATTGTAAATAGGATTATTTCTTGATTTCTTTTTCAGATAGTTTGCTATTAGCATATAGACATGCAACTGACTTTTTGTATGTTGACTTTGTATCCTTTAATTTTACTGAATTTATTTATTCATTCCAACAGGTTTTTAGTGGATTCTTTCAAGTTTTCTCTATGTACGATCATGTTGTCTGAAAAGTGATAATTTAATTCTCTCCTTTCCAACTCAGATACCTTGGGCTGGGGATATAGCTCGGTGGTAGAGTGCTTGCCTAACGTGTGAGATCCTAAGTTTGATCCCCAGTACTGACAATTTGGTGTATGTATGTGTGTGTGTGATATATATATGTATGAATTAAAAATAGTGTTTTAGGGCTGGGGCTGTAGCTCAGTGGTGGAGCGCTTGCCTTGCATGCATGAATCACCGGGTTCAATCCTCAGCACCACATAAGAATAAATAAATAAAATAAAAATATTGCATCCATCTACAGCTAAAAAAATATTTTAAAAAAATAGTGTTTTAGTCAGCTTTTTCACTGCTGTGATTAAAAGGACCCAACCACAACAACTGAAGAGGAGGAAATGTTTATTTGAGGGCTCATGGTTTCAGATGTCTTAGTCCATAGAAAGCGGGCTCCATCTTCGGGGCTCAAGGTGAGGGAAGCAGCTCACATGGTGATCAGAAAGCAGAGAGAGAGTCTGTTCTCAAGACACAAAATATATTCCCCGTAGCCACACCCCCAATGGACCACTTCCTTCAGCCATACCCCACCTGCCTCCAGTTACCACTAAGTTAATCCCATCAGGGAATAATTCACTGATTAGGTTAAGGCTATAACTCATTCATTTATCCTCCAAACCTTGCGCTGTCTCACACATGAACTTTTGGGGGACACCATATCTAAACCATAACACTTAGATTTATATATATATATATATGTCTATATCTACATATATATCTATATCTTATATAAATCTTTCAGCAGATATCAGGCAAATTTTAAATAACTCAAGAAAAATAGTCTATTACCAAAGTATTTACCATTTCTTTTGCTCTTCCTTTATTCCTGATGTTTCAGGTTTCCTTTTGGTGTCATTTCCTTTCTCTCTAAAAAACTTCCTTTGGCAGTTCTTTTAAAGCATGCCGGCTGAATATCATCAATTCTCTTGTTCTTCCTAGAGAACATCTTTTCCTCATCTACGTTGCTGAAGGGTATTTTCACTGGGTACAAAATTCTTGGTTGAACAGTATTTTCTTCCAACACTCCAAATATGTTGTGCCACCTCCTGCTGGCTTTCATGGTTCCTGTTGAGAATTCAATATTCACTCAAAATCATTGTTCTTCTGTTGGTAGTATGTAATTGGTTTTGTTTTTCTGGTTGCTTTGGAGATTTTTTCCTTTTTTATAGTTTTCAGCAGTTTTAATGTGTTTCAGAGTATAGATTTATTTTATTTATTTTATCCTTTGGGGTGCTTACTGAGCTTTTTTAAAAAAAACAAACATATTACATACGTGCTTTTATTGCTTATAATTTAATTTTTCTCTCTCCAGTCAGAATCAATGTGACTGTATTACCAGACATTTTCACTGTATTTCATTCAATGTAATTCCCATAACAACTGTATTAATGTCTACACTTGACAAAGGAAAAACTAAGCTTCAGAGAAGTGGTCATTCCAAGTTCAGTCCCTTTGTTGGGCTGAGTTCTGGTCTTCCATACCTGGGAGTCTTTAATAGCATTGGAGTTAGGCCACCTATTCTATAAAAAAGGTTCAGAGGTTCAGTCCATGGTCAGCCAAATCCATAGCTCTGGGATCAAGGTGAGACAAGCATCATGACAGGAGGGCATGGCAGAAGAAAGTTGTTCAGTTCATGACAACAGGAAGCAGAGGGAGAGCTTACTAAGTTTTTTGAATCTGTAGGTTTATGTCAAAGTTTTCAGAAGTTACTACTTCAAATATTTTCAGTTCTGCACTTTTTCCTCTCCTTTTGAAGTCTAATGAAATAAATGCTGGACTTACTATTCCAAAGGTCCCTGGGGCTCTTTGCTGATTCTCTCATTTTCCTTGTATTGTTCAGACAGTTTTATGGATTTATCTTCATGTTCATTGACTGTTGACTGTATTCTGCCTAAGTATCCATGAATTTCTTAAAAAAAAATTTCAATTGTAACACTGCCATTTTTTTTTTGATACTAGGGATTGAACCCAGGGGCACTCTATCACTGATCTACATCTCCAACCTTCTTTCAACTTTTATTTTGATACAGGGTCTTGCTAAATTGCCCAGGCTGGCCTTGAATTTGTGAATTTGCAGTCCTGCTGCCTCAGCCTCCTGAGTAGGTGGAATTCTGGGGTGTACAACTGCATCCAGCCATTTTGTTTTTCTTTGTATTTTCCATTTCCTCATTGAAACTTTCTAGTTTCCATTTGTTCCAAAAGTGCTTCCAACTATTTGTTGGAGCATTTTTATAATAGGCTTTTTAATGTCTTTGCCAGATCATTCTGATATCCTAATCAACTCAGCTGTGACATGTTGTCATACTTGTGAGTTGAGATTTTCCTGGTTCTTCATATACCAAGTAATTGTGGATTTTACCTTAGACATTTATGCTATGAGACTCTAGGTCTTATTTAAATCCTATGAAGGGTATGGTGACACTCCTATAATCCCAGAGACTCAGGAGGCTGAGGCAGGAAGATTGCAAGTTCAAGGGCAACCTCAGCAACTTAAGAGACCCGGTCTCAAAAGTTAAAAAAGGCTGGGGATATAGCTCAGTGGTAAAGTGCCTCTGGGTTCAACCCCCATCCCCCATACTAAAAATTAAAAATAAATCCTATGATGAATGTTGTTATTTTTTGTATTAGTATGCATTTGACCTAGTGTTAGGTTCAGGCTGGTAGACCTAATCTGCCTTTTGTGAACTATGGTTAGAATTACATTTCAGTTTTCAAAGACTTTGCAATAGTTTTGAGATCTATTCCATATGTGCACCACCCAGTGGCTAGTCTGGAACCTGGATGGTGGTAACTTTAGCTCCCCTAAGTATTTTTTTTAATGCCATATAGAAGCATAGTCACCTAGGTACAGCTCAGGGTTGAGCTTAATCGTTTGTAAACAATACAAAACAAAGAGAAAATTATGGGGTCACTTAACCAACTTCCTCCTGCTCCATGATCTCATACTGTTCATTTCCCTGGGGTTCTTTTTGGTTCTCCAGCTAGAAAGCTTTATTTAAGCCACTCTGCCATATACATCCACAGCTCTGCCCAGGTCAGGGTCAGGTCAAGTCATGTAGCAGGAGGATAATAGATAAAAAATGGTAAACTCATTGCCAGTTCAGTGCTTCACAGTTTCATCTTCTTCCCCAATTCTGCTGCCACTGTTACTTATGACAATTCTCAAATAGATATCCATGCATTCTTTGTGGGTTTTATAGGTCCATTCAGTAGAAGAGACCAGGAGTGCCATCTTACCCCTTCTCATGATTTTCCAACAGTGAGTCTGTAATTTTCCTTTCACTGTCTTTGTTTTCTATTAAGATTACATTAATCCCATAAAATGAGGTGAGGAATGTATATGTTCTTTTTAAAAATTTTCTGAAGAGTTTGTGAGGGCTAGAATTTTTACTAATAAAGCCAAATGGCATTCTTTGTGGGAAAGTTGTTATTAAACTGTCTTTACTAGTTAGAGGAATATTCAATTCTCTCTCTCTTTGTGTTATTTTTAAGTTGCATTTTTCTAGGAATTTCTCTGCTTCATTCAAATTTTCAGTTATTACCTGTATATCGTATGATCATTATAATGTCTTTAAGACACAGAGATTTATTTAGGAAAGCAGATACACATTTAAGGAAGAATGGAAGGGCAGCCGGGCGCGGTGGCGCAAGCCTGTAATCCCAGCACTTAGGGAGGCTGAGACAGGAGAATCGTGAGTTCAAAGCCAGCCTCAGCAATGGCGAGGCGCTAAGCAACTCAGTGAGACCCTCTCTCTACATAAAACACAAAATAGGGCTGGGGATGTGGCTCAGTGGTCGAGTGCCCCTGAGTTCAATCTCCAGTACCAAAAAGAAAAAAAAAGAATGGAAGGGCAATCTCGAAAGAGAGGTAGCTTTGGGGTAAAGCAAGGAATACACACTCAAGGGAGAATGCAGGCTATTTTCAGAGAGAGAGACAATAATCCATTGGTGTGGGTTGTGAATATTTATAAAAGGCTAGTGCTAGGGGCTGGAGTAGAGTCATAGGCAGGGCTGAACTGCACAATTTCATGCTAGTTTTTCTTTTGCATGCACATTTCCCTCATTTTACAAGGGCTATATTATACCATGCTTTCTACATTTCAATGGCTTGCAGGCATTTCCTTTTAAGATTTAGTATCTCTCTTTAGTCCAAATTTTTATCTCATTCCTCCTCCCTAGACTTTGATCCCCTAATCCTAAGGGTTGAGGAAGGGTGAAGATCCATCTTCTATGGGTGCTTCAGGCTGCCTAGTCAGAGATCAAAAGTCATCCTGACAGTTCTAAAGGAGATAGACACTGGTCTCAGTGGTGGGGATGGGTTAGAATTCTTGCATTGCCATTCTCTTAACATGGAAATGTAATCTGGAAGATACAGAGTTGTAGGGATTTTAGAGGAGTCCCATCATTCCCTGGGTTCTGGCTGACCTTAGAGGGCAAAGGACAAAACACTGGCTGCTTTTTTCTTAGCCCTTTTACTTCCTTGGCTTTGGTTTCCAAGTGTCGGTTTTAAACATACAGCAGGCCAGTTTCACCAAAGTCAATGCCTCTGAAGGGCCACCAAGAGTTGTTATGGAAGAAGAGATGTCTCTGGAGAAGGGTCAGGAATTCTCAGAAAGAAGGGGGAACTTGACTTAGAACCAACAGTATTCTTGGCAAGCATGATGGAAAAGAATTTCAGCACACATCAGTCAAAGGCACAGAAGTTTATTTAGGAAAATAGATACACATTTAAGGAAGAATACGGGGGCAAAATCAAAAGAGACCCCTTTGGGGCAAAGCAAGGAATATGTACTCAAGGGAGAACGCAGGTTATCTCCAGAGAGAGAACTATAATACCTTTAAAACATTCAGTTATGCTCCCGTTTTCATGCTTGATTTTAACTTTTTTGAAAATTTTAGGTCAATCTCATATAGATGTAAATCTTTATGACCTTGGATAGGCAATGGTGTCTTAGATGTGACTCCAAAACCAAAAATAACCAAAAGAGAAACTAGAGAAAAACAACAGCATATAAAAAGTGAAAGATAACTCAAGAAAGTAAAAAGAGATAAGTACAGTGACACGTGCCTGTAATCCCAGCTATCAGGAGGCTCAGATAGCAGGAATGAAAATTTGAGGCCAGACAGGGTAACTCAGAGAGACCCTGTCTCAAAATAACAACAGGACTTAGGGATGTAGCTCAGTGGAAGACTGCTTGCTTATATGTGAGGTCCTGGTTTCAAACCCCAGCAAAACACACACACACACACAAACACACACAAATATTTGACAAGCACATATAAAAAATTATTACAATAAAAAGGCAAATAAACCAGTTAAAATATGGGCAAAAGATCTGAGTAGGATTTCTCAAAAAATAACATGAATGGCCAAAGCAGTCCTTAGCAAGAAGGGTGAAGCAGGAGGCGTCAAAATATCAGACCTTTGTTACTACAAAGCTATAGTAACAAAAATGGCATAGTATCGGCACCAAAATAGACATGTAGACCAATAATACTGAATAAAAGACACAGAGACAAACCCACATACAGTTATCTCATATTAGACAAAGGTGCCAAAAACATACATTGGAGAAAAGATAGCCTCTTCAACAAATGGTGCTGGGAAAACTGGAAATCCATACACAGCAAAATGAAACTAAACATGCACAAAACTCAAAGTGGATCAAGGGCCTAGGAATTAAACCAGAGACCCTATGCCTAATTGAGAAAAAAGTAGGCCCAAATCTTCATCACATCAGATTAGGGCCTTACCTCCTTAACAAGACTCCTAAAGCACAAGAAATAAAATCAAGAATTAATAAATGGGATGGATTTAAACTAAGAAGCTTCTTCTCAGCAAAAGAAACAATCAATGAGGTGAACAGAGAGCCTACATTCTGGGAGTAAATTTTTGTCACATGCACATCAGATAATGTACTGATCTCCAGGATATATAAAGAACTCAAAAAACTTCATAAAAACAAACAACCCAAGGCTGGGATTGTAGCTCAGCGGTAGAGCACTTGCCTCGCATGCGTGAGGCCCTGGGTTCAATCCTCAGTACCACGTACAAAGCAATAAAATAAAGACATTGTGTCCATCAACAACTAAAAAAAAAAATATTTAAAAAAAAAAAAACAAACAAACAACCCAATCACTAAATGGGCTAAGGAGCTGAACAGACACTTCTCAGAAGAAGATACACAATCGATCAACAGACATATGAAAAAATGTTCAACATCTCTAGCCATTAGAGAAATGCAAATCAAAACTACTCTAGGATTTCATCTCACACCAGTCAGAATGGCAGTTATCAAGAAAACAAACAACAACAAGTGTTGGCAAGGATGTGGGGGAAAAGACACGTTCCACACATTGCTGCTGGGACTGCAAATAGGTGCAACCAATCTAGAAAGCAATATGGAGATTCCTTAGAAAACCTAGAATAAAACTACCATTTGACCCAGCTATCCCACTCCTCGGCCTATACCCAAAGGACTTAAAAACAGCATTCTACAGTGACGCAGCCACTTCAATGTTTATAGCAGCTCAATTCACAATAGCTGAACTGTTGAATCAACCTAGACGCCCTTCAATAGATGAATGGATAAAGAAATGGTGGTATATATACTCAGCAATAAAAGAGAATAAAATTATGGCATTTGCAGGTAAATGAATGGAGTTGCAGAACATCATGCTAAGTGAAGTAAGCCAATCCCCAAAAAACAAAGGCAGAATGTTCTCTCTGATAAGTGGATACTGATCCATAATGGGGGAGGGGACATGGGAAAAATGGAGAAACTTTGGTCAAAGGGGAGGGAATGGAGGGGTTGAGACATGGAGGCAGGAAAGATGGTGGAATGAGATGGACAACAATGCCCTAGGTACATGTATGACTGCACATATGGTGTAACTCTATATTGTGTACAATCAGAGAAATGAAAAGTTGTGCTCCATTTGTGTACAATGAATCAAAATGCATTCTGCTGTCATGTATACCTAAGTAGAATAAATAAAAAAATAAAAAATAAAAAACCAAACCAAAATAACATGAATGGTTAACAGGTACATGAAAGGATACTTGGTATAATTAGTCCTCAGTAAAATACAAATCAAAACCATGAGATGGCTTAGTATGATGGCGCGTGCCTGTAATCCCAGTGGCTTGGGAAGCTGAGGCAGGAAGATCTCAAGTTCAAAGCCAGCCTAGGAAAAGCAAGGTGCTAAGCAACTCAGTGAGACCCTGTCTCTAAATAAAATACAAAATAGGGATGGGGATGTGACTCAGGGGTCGAGTGCCCCTGAGTTCAATCCCTGGTATCCAACCCCCACCCCCCCAAAAAACACCATGACCTTGCACTTCATAGCCAATAGAATAGCTATAATAAAAAAGATAGAAGTGTTAGTGAGAATGGGGAAACCCTCATACAATGTTGGTGGGAATGTAAAATGGTGTAGCCATTTTGAAAAACAGTATGCAGATTTCTCAAATGGTTAAACACAATTACTGTACAACCCAGTAATTTCACTCCTAGGTATATAAACTCAAAATAAATGAAAACATGTCCAATCAAAAACTTGTACCAGGGCTGGGGATGTAGCTCAGTAGAAGAGTGCTTGCCTAGCTAAGGCCCTAAGTTCAATTCCTAGCACCACAAAGTGGGGGGGGGGGGGTTGCATACAAAATTGTTTCTAGCAGCAGCATCTGTAACAGCCAAAAAATGGAAGTAATCAAAATGTTCATCAACTGAAATATGGATAAAGTATGACACATCCATGTAAAAATATTATTCAGCCATAAAAAAATAATGAAATACAGACACATGCTACAACATGGATGAGTCTTGAAAACATTACGCTAAGTGAAAGAAACCAGTCACAAAGGTCTACAAATCATACTTCATTTATATTAAATGTCTAGAATAGGCAGATCTATAGAGGCAAAAAGTGAACTGTTGGTTTCCTAGGACTGAGTGTTTGAAGAAGTAACTGCTAAAGGGTATGGACTTCTTCTAGGGGTGGTAAAAATGTTCTAAAATTGATCATGATTGCAGATCATTGGATGCCCAACTCTATGACTGTAGTTAAATGGGTGATTGGCAAGGTATGTGGGGTATGTGAATTGTCTCTCAATAAAGTTGTTAAAAAGACTGTGGCTTCTGTCTTGTTCATTCACTCTTTCTTGGATTACTCACACTGGGGGATGCCAAATTGTGTTGTGAGCCTCCTGAAGAGGCCTGCCAACAGCCATGTGACCTTGAGAGTGGGTTGATCTAGCCAATACCTTGACTACAACCTCAGGAGAGATACTGAGTTGGAACCACCCAGCCATGCCCTCCCAGATTCCTGACCCTTAGAAACCATGTGAAATACTGTTTGTTTCTTTAGCAGTTAGTAAAATTTCTAAACATTATTTTTTGGAAAAATCACAACTTTTTATTTTAGAGAAAATAATAGATGACAAGGAGATTATAGATTCTACCCCAAAACCCAAAAAACAAACAAAGCAAAAAGTTATCAGTCATCATTTTAATCTTGAGCATTGAGCCATTCTTTTTCACCAGTGATAACAACAAAGTGAACCTTCCATTTGAGTTAATTTATGGATGACTGCCTCTAAATGCATTGAAGATCTTGGAGAATAAAATATTAAAAATTGCATAACAGTTTTGACTGAAATTTTTACTTGATAATTTCAGTGTCTTCAGTTAACATTAATTAACTAATTAATAATGGGAATTGAACTCAAGAGGCACTACCACTGAGCCACATCCTTAGCCCTATTTTATATTTTACTTAGAGACAGGGTCTCACTGAATTGCTTAGCACCTCACTTTTGCTGAGGCTGGCTTTGAATTTGAGATCATCTTGCCTCAACCTCCAAAGCTGTTGGGATTATACCTGGCTAACATTAATTTATTTTTACCTTATCTGGAGATCATGGTGACTCTTGAATCTGTGACTAAATCTCTTTCATTCACTTTTGGAATTCTTACCCATTTTCTCTCTTTTTTTAAAAAAATTTTATTTATTTTTGTAGTTGTAGGTGGACAGAATATCTTTTTTTTTATTTTATTTTTATGTGGTGCTGAGGATGGAACCCAGTGCCTCACGTGCTAGACAAGCGCCCTGCCACTGCACCACAATCCCAGCCCCTACCCATTTTCTCTTAAAACAGTGCTCTGTTCCATCTTTTCTCCCCTCTGCTTCTAGCAAAAATTACATGTGTATAAAACTTATCCTTACATTCCATGCTTTTTATGTTTTTCTTTTTTTGGTATTGAGGATTGAACCCAGGAGCACTCTACCATTAAGCTACATTCCAGACATTTTTATTTTTTATTTCAAGATAGAGTTTTGCTAAGTTGCTTAGGGCCTCACTAAAGCTGAGGCTGGCCTCTAACTTGCTATCTTCCTGCCTCAGCCTCCCAAGTCACTGGCGCATCACACAACTGGCCTTTAACTTTCTTAAATGTTTTCTTTCAAGCTTACCTATATTCCACACTTAAAATGACTAAATGTTTTAAGTAAATATTCACCTTTTTTTGTTTTTTGCCATCAAGATACATGCAGAAAAAATAAAACACTTTCATGGCCCTTTCTGGCTATCTCTCAAGGCATCTTTGATCTCTGGTTTTTATTGTTGTTTTGTTTGTTTGTTTAAGATGGGATCTCACTGTTTCCCAGGCTTCCCAAACTTCTGGGGTCAAGAGATCATCCTGCCTCATTCTCCCCAGTAGCTGGTACTACATGTGTGAGTTACCATGCCCAAGGTTTTTCACTACTTTTTAGGATGGTGGCCTTGAAGGAGAAAGATCCTTCTGTTGACCACTGTATAAGCACCCCTCCTCAACATGAGAATGATTAAGTCGGATTCCTCTATTAGTTCTATTAGCATATTAGTAATATGCCCCTGACTTAAAAAAAATATTGAAGAAACTTACATCGAAAGAAAGTTCTTGTAATCCCAGTACTTAGGGAGGCTGAGACAGGAGAATCGCGAGTTCAAAGGTAGCCTCAGCAAAGGTGAGGCGCTAAGCAACTCGGTGAGACGCTGACTCTACATAAAACACAAAATAGGGCTGGGAATGTAGCTTAGTGGTCGAGTGCCCCTGAGTTCAATCTCCAGTACCAAAAAGAAAAAAAGAAAGAAAGAAAGTTCTTGCTGTCCTTAGGAAAGGAGTATGCATTCAAGAGGTTGTGGCTATCCCGGCAGAGTGGCCCAGGTCAGTAATCCCACGGATTTATGAGGCTAAGGCAGGAAGACTGCAAGTTCAAGGCCAGCCTCAGCAATTCAGTGAGACCGCCATCTCAAAGGTCAGTGGTAGAATGCCTCTGGGTTAAATCCCCTACACTGGGGAGATGTGTACTATCAGGAAGTCCCCAGGAAACTTGGGTTTCCTCTTGGCTACTGACTTCCCCTGGGAATGACCTCCTCCACCACATCAGGGCTACGGTTTCCCGATGCAGATCTCTATGGAGTTTTCCAGTTACAGAAACTTATGTTTAGCTTTCTGAAAAGGCATATCGGATACAAAAGTTCTTTGTCAAAAAAATATATTCGCCTGTGGGGCGCGTGGGAGTAGGGTGGGGCAGGTAGTGGTGATAGAACCCCGGGGAGTTTTACTACTGAGCTACATCCCCCACCCTTCTTAATTCGGGACAGAGCCTGGCTGACTTGCACAGGCTGGCATCGAATTTGTGACCCTCCTCCTGCCTCAGTCTCGCAAGTCGCTGGGATTATAGGCGTGTGCCAGGGGGCCAGGGACATTTGCCTCTATGGAAAAGTAATTTGAGGGGAGAAAAATCGGAGTGGATTTGAATCAGTTTTATTTAAGTCAGCTGTCTCCAAAACATCAAATAATCCAGACTACATGAATGAGTTAAGAAATATTTTTTTTTAAATATTTTTTTAGTTGTAGATGGACACAATGTCTTTATTTTATTGCTTTGTATGTGGTGCTGAGGATCGAACCCAGGGCCTCACGCATCCGAGGCAAGCGCTCTACCGCTGAGCTACAATCCCAGCCCAAGAAATATTTTTACAACTTAAAAAAAAGAAAAACAGTAACGTGTAACAAGGATTTAGTCTTCCAATAAAGCCCGAAGGGAGGCAGCGTAGGACTTTTGTGCCAGTTTTACATGAGAAAACTGAGGCTCAGAAAACCTAAGTGGCTTGCCTCTTCTGCAGGCGTTCAATCGTGGCCGCCCTACTTTCACCTCACCTCCCCGTGCGGCACCAGAGTCCCCTCAAAGGTGGCGGTCCCAAATCCGTCCAGCTCTTGAACGCCGGCAACTAACGAAGCTTTATGTCAGGAGGTACTTCCGCCTCCCGGTCCCAGCTGCTCCTAGTCGTCTCCTCGCAGTCACGAGTTGTCTCTGGGGACCCGCCCCCTCGCCTGCTGATTGGGCAGCTCCTGTTCTCTGATTGGTTGTTTCCTTTCCGGCTTTCCAACACGGCCTGGACCAGCCGGATATAGAGGCAGGGCTTCCGCTTCCACTTTCTCCCTCCTCCCGCTGGCCCTCCGATCGCAGTCGCCACCACAGCGGCCGCTGCCGGGCGCGGTATCGGTGTGTCGGTTGGCTTCTCTCTCAACGTTGGTGTCTGTGCCGTTGAATTGCCCGCCATGGCTGAGCTGGATCCGTTTGGCGCCCCTGCCGGCGCCCCCGGCGGCCCCGCGCTGGGGAACGGGGTGGCCGGCTCCAGCGAGGAAGACCCGGCCGCGGCCTTCTTGGCGCAGCAGGAGAGCGAGATTGCGGGCATAGAGAACGACGAGGCCTTCGCCATCCTGGACGGCGGTGCCCCCGGGCCTCAGCCGCATGGCGAGCCGCCAGGGGGTCCAGGTGAGAGTGCGGACGCGTTTGCTGCGGGAGGACTTGGGAAACTCGGCCCAGAGCGGGTCCAAGAGCGTCGGTGTGACTTGTGCTCCTGGCCCGAACCAGGTGGTTAGAGAGGAGTGCAAAGAGGAAACGAGACCCCGGTCCAGTCATGCGGAAACCTGGGCTTGGGAAGCCTGACCAGTTCTAAGTGTGTCTGAGTGTTGCTGGGCGCAGTAGAGCAAGAAAGCAAAGGAAATAGGTGTCGGTCGTGTTCAGGAGCTCGAAGAAGCTGGTTCTGTTCAACTTTCATTAAGCACTTGCTGTGTGTTAAACCTAATCTCTGGAGCAGCCGCATTGGCGCAGTTGGGCCAGACTTAAAGGCAAGTCTGAGCCCAGAAAGAACCAGTTAAGAAAGTGGAGCAGGAAAAAATTAACAGTGGTACCGCTTTTAAGACATGGAAACAAAAATGGTAATGCAAGTCAGCAGTTAAGCACTTGAGATGCAGTACAGAGCGTTGGGTTACAGGGAGGAACGAAGGAGTAAGGAACTGAAGAAAGATGGTCTAACCCTGGAGAAAAAAACCCCAGCCAAGAGGGATAGGAATTTACCATTGTTGAGTGTATCACACAGCTATGACTTTTGAAGCTCTTGCTCTGGAAACAGCTTTGGTTTTCAGTATTGCCTTAAGGAGAAACCAATATTGGCCTGGACCAATCAGGGAGGGAAAAAGAGGTGAATAGAGAACGGAGTGTGACCCTTTCCCAGACAAACTCAAACAAAAAAGAGGGATAGGATGAAGTTTCACATTTTTTAATGCCTTACCCAGTGTGATGCTTAGTGGTGTGAAGGATGAGATTGAGTGAAAAAGACTGGTTCAGTAGTATGGAGAAGTAAGAAATTAGGTAGAAGAAATGAAACATGGTTTTTCATTTGGTTGAAAAAACAAAACATTCCAAGTAAAGGAGAATAGGGTCAGATAGGAGTGTCTATACTACCCTAAACTGAAACCCTAATGGGCCAGGTACGTGATATAAATCAGAGAAACAGACCGGCATGAGACATTATGGAGCATTGGAGACGGGTTTTCCTCATGAAAGTGTGCTCTGTGTATGTTTGAAACTCAGAAATATCAAATTACTATGCCAGCCAGGCAGAACTTTTTTGGGGAACAGGAGGGTGGTTTGCAGCCTCTGAATTTTTTTCTTTTATGATGCATTTTAGCTTCTAAATTTTTGTACTACACTACCTTCTAAACAAATCAACCCCCCAATAAGAACTTACATGAGAACATGTAGTATGCCCGAATATGCAATTTACAAGCAAGTTGGACAGAACTGGGCTGTGAATGGTAGATGAAAATGACTAAGAGATTATGGGCTATGATCATTAGATGGTTCTTAATATTTGCCTGAGAATTAAAAAATTGTATTTTTTACATCCTTAGTTTACCTCTTTAACTGAAAAGAAAGCTGAATCCTAGACAAAGATGACTTGCTTAAAAAATGAGTTAATAGCTGAGCCTCAAGACTCCCCACCTTTATACTACCACATTCTATTGCAGTTTTTTTTAGCCAAGGTGCGATGGCATAAACAATTGCAGCTGTTCTGGGTAGGACAGAATTGGGAGAAGCATGACCCATAGAAGACAGACATTCAAGGACAGTGTTATTCTTGCTCACTGTTTTATCTGCATTATATAGCAGAGTATCTGGCACATGGGAGATATCTACATGCTTCACAAAGAAGTGGGCAGAGTGAATCCTGTATGGATCATGCAGCTATTGGGGCTGGCTGTTCGGGAAGGTAAAAGGAAGAGAAGAGTGGATATATGAGCCCTTTGCGTATCAGGCCTTCAGCAAAGGGAAGGAAAAGGATGATTGCTGACTTAGTTCCTGGGAAAGATGTTCTTAGTAAACTAAGCATTTAATGACTTACTGCCAGATCTTGACAGTGTGGTTGAGGTTGTTAATAGTGCAGGGTCAGCACTTCCTTTGGGGATTAGAGAACTTGTTGGATGCACACTAGTGGTTACTATTCTGTCCTGTCCTTTGCTACTTGCTTGTGAGTTTAGCTTTGTGGTCTTAGGCAATTTATATAACTACCACTGATCCCCAGCCTCAGTTTTCTTCTCTGTAAAAGGCGCATAATATATTTCACCTAGTATTTTGAGGAATACTTTAAAGAGTATCTGTAAAGTGCTTGCTGGTATATGGTAAGCATCCATCTTTGGGGGGAATTCCAAAGATGCGAGGATGGGCACAAGCAAAAACAGGGCTAAGCCTTGGTGATCCTCAGGTGATCCAGAAAAGAGACGTAAGTTTGAAGGTAGGAGGTAACTAGCCTGGGTGAAGTAGCTTAGGGGATATTGAGAAAAATGAGTGGTCAAAAAGGAGGCAGCGTAAGTGAAATTAATTGAAAACTCCCAATCATGAGTGCTGAATGGGGAGAACAGTGATTAAGTAGCTATGGAGAAATATAGCAACAAGGCACCAATTATTATGTTTCTGATAAATCCTTTATTGGAGGAGAAAGAAAAGGGGTAGACGAATCCAAGGGAAGCTTTCTGGAGAGAAAGTGATTTTATTGGTCGCACTGGTAGAGAGAAATATAGGGAAATCTCATGCACTTATTAGGACATGAGATTTAAGTACATTATATATTTATGTATGCCAGGAACTCATATACTTTCAGATGTACACAGTAACCCTGTAAGCTAAGGGGTAGTGCTATCACATTTCAGATGAGAACTGATCACCATGGAAGTTAAGTAGTGTTCCTAAGCTAACCAGTGGCCCAAGCCTGGGTCTGCTTGACTTGAAATGTTTGGGGGAACACGAGAAGTTGGGTTTGGAAGTCTCTTCCCCTTTGGAAACTTACTCTGATCCTTATTTCTTTCTGGAGTTCTTAAAATGCCCTAGGAAGTTTCCTCTGGATTATTGAGTTGTTTGGTTTATCTGTCCTAATAAGTTAAGGCCCCTAGATGTTCCTTTTGCATGTTTCTTTAACGACGGACTATCCTTTGACTTGGCTCAGTTACTGATTCATACAAGAAAATCAGTACTTTAGTACAAAACTGATGAAGAGCTCAAAGCACATGCTGTGTCTGAATAAGTCTTCGGACCTTAAAGGACAGGCAGCATGTGATTTAGGAGGAATAGGGTGAGGGTTGTTTCTAGTTTTGTGGATGGAGTAGTGATCAAAGTCTCTTCTTTTGAAAGGGGCCCTGGGCTGGAATATATTAACTGGATAATTGGTATGTTAGCTGTAATATATTAACTATAATGTAGACCTGGCTAGATGTAGTCTCTAGGACTATCTCACTCTTTTAATCCGGATGGATTAAAGAGAGAAATTTTTAAAGTACCAGAAAAAAAGCAAATATTTATCTGTCTCACAGTAGGAAAGACCTTCAGCATAAAAGCAGACGCAGAAATCAAAGAAGTAGTTAATAATGACTACATACAAAGAGGTAAACTTTAAGTAGTATTTCTAGGTACTAAATACCACATCAAAATACAAAATGGAAAATATTTGCAATGTGAGAGTACTACTAATAAAGAATACATAGTGATCAAAAGATAGACCCCCCCCCCCAATAGGCAAAACTTTTTTGGTAGAGAAGAAACTCAAATGTCAGATGTTATTTACTTTATAGGAAATAAGATTGGCACAACAAAGCTTCCATGAAGGTTTTTTTTTGTCTTCTTCTTCTTCCTGCTTTGAGATTAGCAAAAATTTAAAAACAGTAGTCTCGAGTATCAATGAGGGTCTGAGAAATGGGGTACTTGTGGGCTGCTGTTAGTAATATAAACTAGTAGGATAATAGGGACAAGTGAGTTAATGTTTTACAAGTCTTTAAAATATATATCCTAAGAAAAGTAAATAAATAGAATATATATCCTGTGATCCAGCAATTCTTTATCAGTTGATAATTGACACTATTGATGTGCTACCAAAATACTTTAATTCACTTTTTGATAAACTTTGTTTTTCTAAAACATGATAGAATGTTTTCAAAATTATATGGGTAGGTGGCACACAAGCAGTATTTAGTAATAGAAGATCACTGGTTTTTTGGTACTTTTATAAAGCCCAGAAGTAGCTGTGCTCAGTGTATGTGGCTCGGTGGTAGCTGTGCTCAGTGTATGTGGCTCGGTGGTAGAGTGTGTGATTAGGATGCCTGAGGCCCTGCGTTCAGTCCCCAGCACCAGGAAAAACAAAAACAAAAAATAAATAAAGCAAAGGAGTTAAACAATTAGGAAAATTAAATTAAGGAAAATATGGGAAAGTATATTGAAATAATCAAGATATATATACACACACACATATACACAAACCAGTAGTTGAAACAGATCAAAGCTAGCTGAGGTTTGTTGCTATGGGCTTAGATCCTATGGTTTGTATTCTTATTATCAAATTAACAGATGATCTTTCTTGTCATGTTGGCTTGCTCAGGTTTAGCACTGCCTTTTTTATTATTGTTGCTGGGGATCCAACCCAGGGCCTTACACCTGTTAACGAGCACTCTACCACTGAGCCACACCCCAGTCCTGTTAACCTTTTAAAGGCTATTATCTAACATGCATTTAATGTTTTTATTATCTTAAACATAAAAAATAAATTAAAAAGAAAATAGTGTCATTAATTATCTGCTCTTTCAAGAATACCTTTTCTCCTCTCAAGGAACCCTACCTGTGTTCTAAGGTCATTTGTGAAGTGTTGATACATGGTGTGTTAGAAGAACTAATATATGTGAAGCGAAGTGTTTAACACTGTATCTGGCACACTGTAAGCAGTAAGTAGTAGGTGTTTTCCTAGTAAGAAAGTTGAAAATTTAACAGTATCACCAGGTATCGTGGCACAGGTCTGTAATCCCCACTACTCAGGTGGCTGAGGCAGGAGGATGGAAGGTTCAGGGCTAGCCTGAGCTACTTAAAGTAGCGAGATTGTTTCAAAATAAAATAAAAAGGACTGGGGATGTGGCTCAGTAATTAAGCACCTCCAGGTTCAGTCCTGGGACCAAAAAATTAAAAAGGGCTGGGGACATAGCTCGGTGATAGAACACTTGGAGAAAGCCCTGGATTTGATCCCCAGTACTGCCCCCATCCCCCAATTTTTTTTTAATGATATAGATGAATGGATTACTAAAAAGCATTTGTCATGTGTGAGAAAAACTAAAAGTATAGAAACTGGTAGAGATGAGTGATGGAATTATAGAGCATTTTCTTCTGTTTTCATTTGCCTTTTTCTAAATAATAGTTACTATTTTAGTAACAAAAAGAGCATGGTAGAGGGGCTGGGATTGTGGCTCAGCGGTAGAGCGCTTGCCTCGCTTGCCTCAGATGCGTGAGGCCCTGGGTTCGATCCTCAGCACCACATACAAAGCAATAAAATAAAGACATTGTGTCCATCTGTAAATAAAAATATATTTAAAAAATTAAAAAAAAAAAAAAAAGCATGGTAGAGAAATGATCTATAAGTTTTCAGTGCCCCCAAAGCCAGGGGCAGGGAATTGGGAGAAACAAGAGGACTGAACAAGTGAATGAAGTGTTAGAATTGCTTGATTTGAAAATAGGTAGTTCAAGTTGGGTTTAATTAGGAATCAAGAAAGTCAAAGGAGTGGTTTGATGAAATCTTTGCCTGTTAGAAGGAAAAACAAGGTTGAAAGCCTTCCTGCCCCAGGCCTCTAGGAAAGCTGTGGTATTTTTCATGTACTACCCTCTAAGGGCCTCAGAATGGTGGTCCACGATAACTGTTCACACCTCAGTTTCTTGTATCTTTTAGGTTCATCTCTTCTCTCATTTTCTTCTACCTCATGTAATAAGATAGACACTGAAGTTTGGAAAAATTTGGATAAAATAATAGAAATTCTACACAGTAGGTAGTAAATTAGATAAGATAATAGAGGAGGTTGTTGGAGGCTAAGTTTTTATGGCTATCCTGAGGTTTTCATGAAAAGGCAGAGCAGCTCCTTTAGAGGGACGCTGTAGCCCTTCCAGACCTCCTCTCTCTGAGGGCTGTTGTGTTGGCAGGGCTTAGAAACTCATGGTGATTGGGTCACAGAATTAGTGAAACACAGAAAGGGTTTTAAAATCAAGTCATTGGGTTTAGTGGGGAGTGGTAGATTGATTATAGAGTTTGCTATCCTGAAAGGTTACCTTCAGTTCCAGGGAATTATACCAGATGAGGAATGCAGGCCCAGTATAGATTGCCAGATCTTCTGTCTGCTTACCTCTCATTCTTTACCTCCCCTACCCAAAATTCTAGAAATTCTGATTTCAAGAATATTTTTACTTAGTACTGTTTTTAATTCAAATATATTTGGACTGTGGAACTCCTTTGTGCTAAATGGCAAAAAGTATAGATAGGCCTTACTTATTAGAAAGACACTTATTTTTGAAGTGCACTTTCTCATTTAGCTCATGAATAGTTACTTGTGCCAAAAAGGCTGGATTGTATATCATACTTTTGAGTTTTTATGATTTATATCCTTGAAAATACTGATTTAATTTGTTATGCTCAAATCATAATTGTTTTGGACTAATTCCAAGTAGTCTAGAGAAATTAACAAGAAGTTTTAACTAAGCCGGGCGCGATGGCTCAAGCCTGTCATTCCAGCACTTAGGGAGGCTGAGACAGGAGAATCACGAGTTCAAAGCCAGCCTCAGCAATGGCGAGGCACTAAGCAACTCAGTGAGACCCTGTCTCTACATAAAACACAAAATAGGGCTGGGGATGTGGCTCAGTGGTCGAGTGCTCCTGACTTCAATCCCCAGTACCAACAAAAAAGAAGTTTTAACTATAGACTCTTGGATACTAGACCTACTCCAGCCATTACAGTGGAGATTCCTGATGCCCAAAGCAGCACCTTAGTTTGAAAGTGAAGCTCCACATCTCTGCTCACTGTTGATTTGAGGCCAGATTTTTCTTTTGCATTGTCCAAAACTTCATGGAGTAATTCTTTCTGTTCCTCTATGCAGCTCTTCTTCCAGGCTTCCATTTGTTATCTCTCTAAAGCCAGAAAACAGAATCTTAAAAGGTTTTGACTTGGTAGTTTATGGACAGATTTGTCTGTATTTTGATGAAGTCATTTGTGTGTAAGTACATTTTAGTTTCATTAAATAAAAAGTCATTACAATCTACTACCTACCAGAGGGGTAGCATTTAGTAGCTCACAGTCCTGCAGTATACAATAGTGTTCTACTATATCATCCTTTGGCCCAACATTTGAACAATCCTGGTTGATGATTGAAATTTCATTTCTTACAGATGCTGTTGATGGAGTGATGAATGGCGAATACTACCAGGTAGGATACTCTGATTAGGTTGAATGATAGTGATTGAGAGTCTTCCTTTCTTGTAATTTGAATTATCTAGAAAGAGATCCCAGTCTTTTGACTTTCCTGAATATATTAGTAACTGGTATATTATCTGCCAAAGTGGAAGGACTTAAAAAGTGGTGGCATTGATAGGAAGAGCACTCTTTCAGCATGTTATTGACCTGGCCCTAGTATTGTCACCTTGATTTTCAGGAAATGGTCCTTCATGGTAATGAGAATGGCTAATTTAAGCACTATGTGGCATGTAGTGTATCAAGCACTGTAATAAGTGAGTTATTAATACTTTTTTTTTAAATTTTTTTTTATTAGTTGTTGATGGATCTTATTTATTTATTTATTTATACGTGGTGCTGAGAATCGAACCCAGTGCCTCACGCATGCGAGCCAAGCGCTCTACCACTGAGCCACGACCCCAGCCCAGTTATTAATACTTTTAATAATTCTCTTTTCATCTTTATAGTCTGGTAAGGTTAAGCTGATAAATTCCCATTTCAGTAAGTGGAGTAAATCTCTAAAGATTAATGACTATCTATTTATCCATTAGCTATTCATCCATTTATCTATTAAATATTTATCCATTTATCTATTAGCTCTCAAATCTTACCTACAACAAAGGAGAGCTACTGCTGCTGGGCATGGTGGTGCACACCTGAAATCCCAGCTACTTGAAAGGTTGATGTAGGAGGTTAGCAAGTTCAAGGTCATCCTCTATAATTTAGCAAGACCCTGTCTTAAAAAGGGCTGGAGATATAGCTCTGGGTTAGAGTACTCTGGGTTCAATCTCCAGTACTGGCAAAGGAAATAAATAAATCAGAGCTACCTTACTTCTCAGTGACTGTCATTTACCTGCTTTGTCATCCTCTCCCTTCTTTTGGGAATAAAAGTTGTAGTAGTAACTCACCTTCTTTTGGGTTCTCTTTCCTAGAATTTATTTTGATTGGATAGTATTAAGTGACCTTTTTCTTGAATGTTGTAATGGCATTTAGAATTTGAAGGCTCTAGGCCTTGCTTTGCTGTGTACCTACCTTTGTTTTTTTGAAGACATCACATAATATGTGTTGAGTGAGGAAACAAATTGGTAATTTGGTTTCCTAATATGTCTATTACCATCCACCCCCAACTTTCCTGTCACCCTCTCAGGTCCCACTTATTAACAGATGAGATAGCAACCATTATGCCTCCTTCATGAGACTCTAAGAATTCAGTGCATTAATGTTGAAACCTATCAGTATGTGAAGTTGTTGATTTTAAGATAATTAACATTTTTATAGTAGCCTCCAATGTTATATGTAACCAGAGGTTCTAATTTTTATGAAGCACATTTTAGGAAGGAGTTTTTGGTACTGATAGAACATAATTGTGTTTTGTGTTAAGGAGACTAATGGTCCCACAGACAGTTATGCAGCTATTTCACAAGTGGATCGATTGCAATCAGAGCCTGAAAGTATCCGTAAATGGAGAGAAGAGCAAATGGAACGCTTGGAAGCCCTTGGTAAGAAATCCATCTGTCTTTGATTGTGTATGTTGACCTGGACTCCACTTTTATTCCTTTTATCTTGAATTAGCCATAATGTCCTTGTCTGGTGGGTTTTGTTGTTTGTTTTGGTTTGGTTTGGTTTTGGTGGTATTGGGGATTGAACCAAACTCACTTGAGTGATGTTTGGGCAAATCTTTCTCAACCTGAAGATCACAAGGCCACTGACAACAGAGCTTAGCTCTGTTGTGTGAGGAGTATGGTAGCTCAGAAAGCCTCCTCTCTCAGGAAGGGCATGGTGACGCTGTGGAAAGAGAGAGCCCTGGACTTGATATGAAAGGCTGGGTTCAAGACCCAGTCTTGAGGTTGAGGTTGTGGTTTAGTGGCAGAGTGCTTGCCTTGCACGTGTGGGGCACTGGGTTCGATCCTCAGCACCACATAAAAATAAGTAAAACAAAAGTAAAGACACTGTGTCTGTGTATAACTAAAAAAATACTAAAAAAAAAAAAAGACCCAGTCTTACCCTAACCTGCTGTGACACCTGATTACACTTCAGAGTTTGTGATAATCATCTATGAAAGATGTGTATAACTGATCTCTAAGGATAGTTGGAGGTGGTATTTATGAAAGTGCTTGGTAAACTTGATGATAGTATTATATCCATGTGAAAGGCAATCACAGTCTATCATTTGATGGCTTAGTTTTAGGTAATGTTTACAAAGAGAATGTGAGATATGTAAGAAAACATGCACAATTTTTCTTAATACTGCTGTAAGATAAGTTCATACAAATTTATGGATGAAAAAGTAGAGTTCATAGGTAAAATAAGTATTTAAAATACACAATTAAGAAGTAATAAATTAGAATTTCATCTTGAGTCTTCTTTGCTTCAAGGGCCATATCCATGCCCATGTTGCTTTCTAAGCAGTGTTAGTGTACACAACTGTAAAACTGGGCAGGCCATGCTCAAGATCTGTGCCAACCAACCTGGCCTCTGGTAAAGTGATGTGTATGTGGAGAATCAGGTAGCTGTTGGTTCAAGATTAGGAGAGATCTCATGTCTATACATAGTGGGTTGAAGAGGTGCAGCAGGGTGTAAGGATATAATCCATGGTTTTAAACACAGAATAGTTTGAAAAAAGAGGAAATAAACACCCTCCTTGATTCAGTAATTTTTCTTTTGCCATCTTTATATAGATGAAGCATGTATTTGTTTTACACATCCTTTTTATTGACTGATCTGCTTTAATATACAGACTTCATGTCTAGATATTTCATTGTATGTTTCCTAGAAACAAGCATTCTTCTATGTAACCACAATGTCAGCAATATTATTTCTTAAGAACCAGTGAGCCGGACATGGTGACACATACGTGTAATCCCAGCGGCTCAGGAGGATGAAGCAAGAGGATCTCAAGTTCAAAGCCAGCCTCAGCAATGGCAAGATGCTAAGCAACTCGATGAGACCCTGTCTCTAAATAAAATACAAAATAGGGCCGAGGATGTGGCTTAGTGGTTGAGTGCCCCTGAGTTCAGTCCCTGGAATCTCCCCCCCCACCCCCCACCTCCGGCAAAAAAAAGAACCAGTGATCTGCCAGGCACAGTAATCACACAATTTGGGAGGCTGAGACAGAAGGACTGCATGTTCAAAGCCAGCCTCAGCAACTTTAGCGAAGCCCCTAAGCAATTTAGTGAGACCCTATCTCAAAATAAAAAAATAAAAAGGGCTGGTGATGTGGCTCAGTGGTAAAGTGCCCTGGGTTAATCCCAGTCCCCTGCACCCCCCACCCCCCAAAAAGAAGAAAAACATGGAAAAAAATCACCCTGTAAAAACTATTCCTTATTTTTCAGTTGGAGAACTAACATCTGGAAATAGGAACAGACTTGACCCAGATAACAAAGCCAGTTATTGCCATATCTTTCGTCTCTAGTCTAATTGATATGACTTTTAGAACAAAGACATGCTTAAGTTTAAGCCTGTATAGCAGCACTACTATCTGGTATGATAGCCAGTGACCGACCACATGTGGCCATTAAATAGTAGTAATGCAGTTAGTGTAACTGAGAAAACTGAATTTTATGACTTCATTCAACTTTAAATGTATGTATGCTATGTATGGTTGGTAGCTACTGTATTGAATAATGCAGCTTTAGGAAGATGAAAATAGGTCTTCAGGTTCAAGCAGCCTTGGTCCTGCTGCTTGTTCTTTATATCTTTTGGTTAGACTTGGAAGCAAGTGCTGCTGAAGTTTTAGAACCCAGCTTTATCTTTCCTATTTTTCTAAAGTTGAGCAATGTTTATCTTTTTCATAGAAAGCATACTTCGGTTGTGGAAAATTTTCATTTTCTTTTTCAGTAATCAAATTGGGTGCCTTGGGAATTCTCCCAAAGAGTTTTTTTTTTTTTTCTTTTTGTACTGGGGATATAACTCAGGGGTGTTCTACCACTGAGTTACATCTCCACGCCCCTTCCCCCTTTTAATTTTGAGGCAAGGTCTTACTGCATTGCAAAAGCTGGCCTTGAAATTGTGATCCTCCTACTTCTGCCTCCAAAGTAGCAGTATTCATTATAGGCATGTGCCACCACATTGTTCATGAAGAGTTTTCTTAAGATGCCTTCTTTTTTATTTTTTTTAATATTTATTTTTTAGTTGTAGGTGGACAGAATATGTTTATTTTTATGAGGTGCTGAGGATCGAACCCAGTGCCTCACGCGTGCTAGGTGGCCACACTACCACTGCGCTATAACCCCAGCCCTTAAGATGCCTTCTTGAGGAATGTCAGACATTTGGCCTTGCCGTCCTGTTGAATTGGATTTGTCCACAAATAAGGCGTTTCTTCAATTTCACCTTTTTCCCTGCAAGAACTGTGAGAAAGCACAAGATGCTAAAAATAGAGAGCCAGTGTCTGTGGTATTCAGCTTAGTGCTGGCTGCAGTCTCAAATAATTTCTTTCTGTGAACAGTAATGAGGGTGGCCAGAGAAGAAGGCCCCTCTCAGTGTGTCTTGCTCTCTAAAGGGACTCTTTATCTTTTCCTCTCCCAGACTCAAAGAGATTGCATTCAGGCTTGAATCTTTATCCCATCAAGCTAAGCGTTGAGGAATTCTTAGCGCCAGTGGCACTTCCTGAATTTATAAAGGCCAGAGGACAATTTAGTGCAGTGATAGAGCTTTTGCCTAGCATGTGTGAGGCATGTCACCTGCTTCAGTACCTGTGACATGTATTTCTTTATCTCCCATTGTTACAGAGCTAGGTCCTTCCTGAGGAATTGTGAAGACCCTCTTAAAATCCTGATTTTTGTGGTCAAGTCAGATTTCAGACATGTTATTCTGAGTAGCAGGAATGAGATTATTGAAGGGATGGGAAAGAGGAAGGGAACACTCTTAAGGGAGAACGTGGGTCCTCTCAGAGGGGAGAGAGACAACATGCCTCTTCTGCACTCCAGTTTTTTTTTTTTGTTTTTTTTTTTTAAGTTGTAGATGGACATAATATCTTTATTTTTATGTGGTGCTGAGGATAAAACCCAGTGCCTCACGCATGCAAGGCAAACGCTGTACCACTGAGCCACAATCCCAGCCCTGCACTCCAGTTTTATTGGGGATCCCAGAGCAGTTTCCACAGAGTCCCACCCAGGCCCACCTGTTGGCTTCTGAGTGACAGCAAAGTGATGTCAGACTTTCAAGTCCCCACTATCATGGCATCTCTAGGTCACCTTGGCTCATGTTACTGGTTCTAATTGGATTCTTAATTATACATTCTTACAGATTTTATGCTTAGGAAGAATTATCCTTATCTGCTAGAGTTTCAGGATCTGGTCACAAAAATCTCCTGGGTTCCTCCTATTTACATTATCTTAGGCCTGCATTTCTCCTGTAATTAGCAGGTAGCTGGCTGAGGAATGTGACATATCCTGTTTATTTAGGCCAGGCTGGGCTGCAGGTAAATTCTTGGAAAAGAAGGCATGTGGGGGTCAACACAGGAGGTCCATTTTATAGAATTACGTCTTAACTTCATGTTCCCACCATCTTCATGTATCTATTCCCTAACACTGCTATCCTAAGTCTCTTCAGCTAAATGTCTTAGGGAAAACCATGGTTAGTTCTAAGAAACTTTATGTTTGAGAATCCAATCTAACTAACTAATCCAATCCAATCTTACTAACCCAAAAGGTATTTTCTCAGTTTATCTCTAGAACCTTTTGGGTGAGCCCACACCCAAACCCTTGCAGTTTTCTCCACTGGAGTTTCTTTTCTAGCTCTGTGCTGTCTGTTCCGCAAGCTCAGTCTGCAGTCTGTGTTCCCATACTCTTCCCCTCCCCATACTTCCTCTGTTGAATTTATTTTGTTCATGAACAGGTCCAGCTAATGGCCCATCAGCTTGTCAGTGGACTAAGATAAGATGTAGTGAAAGACAGGGAATAGGATCATGATGGGATCAAGAGTTGGTTGGGTGCTGACTTTGGCAGCACATAAATTAAAATTGGAATGATATAGAAAAGAATAGTATGGCCCCTTTGCAAAGATGACACACAAATTCATGAAGCATTTTATCAGTTTTTCCAGTTTAGAGGCGGATTTGGTCCTGGTCAGCCACCCCTAGCAAATTGGAGGGGATTATATTGTGTTGAATAAAGAGTTGTACAAAGAGGGAAAATATAATTTATACTCCTCTCCCCACTATTCTCCTCCACCATGCTTACACACATGTGCCCACAGCCACCATAAATTCAATAAGACCACAATAGACTGATGAAAGAACTTAAATTTGTTCTCGTTTATATTGTCTTTTCCTTCCCTTCAAAGATGCCAATTCTCGGAAGCAAGAAGCAGAGTGGAAAGAAAAAGCAATAAAGGAGCTAGAAGAGTGGTATGCAAGACAGGACGAGCAGCTACAGAAAACAAAAGCAAACAACAGGTGAGTCCACGATGGTTCTAGCATGGCTCGTTTTCCAAGGCTGAATCATACCATTTTCTAGTATCCGGTCCAGGTTCTTGGCTGCTGCCTCTTTCAGTGCGAAATAGCTTTGAAAAGTTTCTCAAGAAAGTGCATGAAACAGGTTGCAAGTCTCCTGGATCCTGTCAGCATAATTCTGTCTGTTCCTTAGCCATTCTGACTATAGTGAGTTTAGCTCTTTAAGAATTTGGTTTGCATCAGTTGTATTGTTGTATTTTAGGAAAGGGAAAGTTATTTCATGGGTTAAGTCCACGTGGAAAAAATGGAACACTGAAGCAAAAGGTTGGTTTCATAAATGCACCAGGATCTCATCTGTACTTACTTACTTAGGACGTGATTATAGACTTGGTCACGATGCATTGCCTAAGTACAACCCTGACTTCTGAAAGATGCTTGGTGAAAGGGTCCATCAGCATGGGAATGTGCCCTTATAATTAGGTAGCCAAGGAAGTTGCAACACAGTGACTTCAGATTTAGGATTCAGTGGGTACTTATTTACCTGTGCTTTAAGAAAATCTTGAATTCTTGAAAATGCTTTTTACAGAATCCCTTTTATTCACCTCCTGAAGTTGAAGTAGTTACGGGGAGGAAACACATTCATTCTCATGTCACTACGAAGCAGCAGCTGTGGTCTTTAATATGCTTCACTTCTTGGAAGTTCTTCCTTCTTGGAAGTAGCTCAGAGAGGAATCTGCAGCCTGGCTTCCCTCAGGGTAGGCACATTGGCTTGCTTTGTTCTGCTGAATACCAAGCCCACCTTTCACTGAGTAGTAGTCACTCCTCTCACTTCCATGTAGAAGTAGGCCAGACTGGGCCTGGGATATTTTTAATTTTTAGGGTAGAGCTTTAGGTTCCTTAAGCAGATTGGGTTAAAAGCCTTTATCTCTGGCAGCTGTGTCCAATGGAATCTAACGGGAAAGGGGGGATGGGGACTAACTGCTTTGCCACCAGCAAATGCTGTTGTGGGGCAACTGTGACAGAGTGGAGGGCCACTTTCTTTCATAGAGCCAGCCCTTCATTCTTTGAATTCCTTTGGTCATCCTTGGTTCAGTCAGCTATCCTTTAGATGCCATACCTCTTTCCTGGTCACCTTCCTCAGGTCACCACACTCAAAGTGCCTGTTGGGTTCCATTTGAAATTTTTTGGTAAGAATGGTCAGTGTATCTAGTTACTAGAGCTGATGGCTACCATCCAGCTACTCGGGGCATCTGTTGAATTTGTGGTCACTTCTGGTCTCCTTTACCCTGTGCTTACTCAAGATGATTGACACCTCCCCTGCTCAGGTGCAAGTCCAGATCTGTAAAGAAAGATGAGTGGGTGCAGTGGTATGCCTTAGTACTCGGGTCTGCTCTGAAGTACTTGGCAGATTATGTTGCCCCTCCCTGTGCAGGGTCTGTGAAGCTTCAGCAACTTGACAGATTTTCAGACTTAATGAACAGTTGAAAAATGGCTTCTTGTAGCAGAAATTTCTTCAAGGCAATTTTGCTGAACTCCTATAAAAAAAGAGCTTCCTCTCTGTGTACAGAATTAGGTGTCCTTGCAGAGAAAGTCTGTTCTGGGGTTTTTAAGTCATATAGGGTGGATCTCTCCAGGCTTGGAGATAGGGCTGTCATGCCTTTCTTTACTTAGAATTGTGGAATGTTATGTTGGCTAGTCTCAGGTTTACCTCTCAAGTTCCAGAGAGGAGAAGGGACTGATCCATCCCACACTGAGCATGTAGAACTGTTTAGAAAGCAGATATTTACCCCAGAAACTGCATCATAGGTCTGCTTATGTAAAACTAGAAGTGCACTAGCCACTGTCACCAGGGTCCTAAGACAGAAGGGATGGTTTTCACACTTTATTCCAGTGTTTATTCACAGGGTAGAAGAGGCAGCCATTTTGGGGGACCCCTTCCAATAGCATACGACCTTCCCTAGAGTCTGATATTGCTGACTTACCTTATTCGTGTTTGTGTTCATACTTTAGAATGTAAAAGAATAGATCTCGTTAGTGTATACAAAATGACTCATTTTCCCTGTTGTCTGTCTGCAGGTAAATACTGAATATTTTTAGAAAAGAAAATGGGTGCTTATTTCAAGCAAGTGTCATTCTCCGTGGGTGACTCCAGCAGCTGGATGTAAGGGGACCCCAGAAATAAGGCAGAAAAGCAGAGTTTGAAAGTGGGGGTGTGGAGATAGAAAGGCATCCAGTTAATTGTGTGTCCTTAGTCCCCTTTTCTCAAGATACCCTTACGTAGTCAGTTGCCAAGTCATTGGGAGCATATGTGGCCAGGCTCTGTGCTAAGGGGTGGGGGCAGGCAGGCAGCAAGCAGGTAGAGTCCTTGCCCTGCACACACTATCCATTGTCTTTTACTCCCTAGACTGCATCTCCCTTCTTTTATCCCAGTTCGGGGACTAAATGTCACTGTACAAGCATGTGAATAATTCAGTGACAGCCTGTGGAAAAGAATTCCCTTTTTAGAGGAGTGGAGTCAAAACATTGACTGTCTTCTGTAGTTCACTCATGGAGGAAAAACTCCAGAACATGTTCTTTCCAAGCCAGAACAGAAACTTTTCCCCCTGTCACAGGTGGCTTTTGTGCTGAGACTTTTCAGCTCTTCTGAGGCTTAAAAAAGCTTGGGGATCCATAGTTCTCCACAGTGCATTCCCAGTGACACTTTTTCCATGCCCATTTTGTGGCTGTTGATAGAATGACGTTCTGCATTGTATTTAGGCTTCTGGAGCTTGTCCAGTAGTAAGGAATCCTCCCCCTTGCCCTCCCCTGGCTTTTCTAAGCCCCATCCTGCTGAGGCTGGCACTTGCTACTTTCAGATCCCTCTTTAGCTGAGTGAAGAGCAAATAGGTGTGGCTGCCTGCATTTGGTGTATATAGTTTCCTGTTTGTTCTTTGGGGGCTGTGCTTGTTACTGACCGGCACTTTAGTCTTGGGGCTGCTACAGAGGAGTAGAGGCTGACATCAAGCCTTTGTTGTAGCAGTGATCCCTTGACAGGAGTCATGAAACCTTTATTCTCTTGCTTAGGAGCAGGCTGCAGTTGGAATTAATTACTTACACATAGCCCTTTGTGCAGACTAAAAGGATGCAAGTTTACAGCTGGCCTGCCTGCCTTGCCCTACCCTCCCACTCACTTAGCCCACTAACAGTTCTCTGCTTCCCTGCCGAGTCACTTTTACAATCAGTCTGCTCTTTTTGCTTTCTCTAAATTTCCACAAAATACCTCCTGTGGATAAATCAAAATGGGAAAGAAAGAAGGGTATGTGTGAATTTAAATATAAACTGAACTTAAAATTACTAGATTTTGCCTTCAAATAAATAAGTGCTCTTAGGTTAATGACTAGACATGAAACCTTTATTCTCTTCAATTAGGAGCAAGCTGCAGTTGGAATTAATTATCCTTTAAAAATGCCCCTTTTATTTGCCCACTCTGAACTGACCTGGCAAAGGATGGGCCATGACTCCTTGAGGAAGGTTCCCTGCCCAGCCACAGTGGGTCCAGGAGTCACCCTATCTCTACCCAATATGCCCCTTTCTTTCTTATCCCAGAGCCCTGCCCTATTGATTCACTTGCGCATCAGAGTAAGTGAAGGAGGGATGAAGTTCTGGATTCTGGGCGGTACTTTATCAAAACCAGTCAGGTCTGGCATAGCAATGTGCCAGCTTCTTGAGCAGAGAGCCTTGTTCAGGGATAGCCTTAGCAAGGGACAGAGCCGAGGACCCAAGACTGGTGTTCTTTCCAGCAGACAACTTGCCTCCAGCTGCTTTTTCTCTTATATAGGACTTTTGAAATGATGATATGTGTTCTCATGATGCTGAAATTGTATTGCACTAGCCAGTGTGGCAAAGAAATTACTGGATAATCCAGGATTTGGGATTAAATCTTTGGGACTGAGTACATCTGGTGCTTGGTCTTGTTTATGACCAGTACATTTTACTGAGACTGGCAGAAAGGTGGCATAGCTTGCTGAGCGTACACAAGCTGGGAAGCAGCTTTACAGTGAAAAGAACCCTGCACTTAGAGCCAGGCTGCCTCAGCTGTGAGTTCTGAACCCTTCTGCTGTGCTGTAGCTGAGCAAATCACTTTTTCTCTCAGCCTCAGTTAACTCATCTGTAAGGTGGGTTGAGCACTCAGTGGCACGTAGGTTATTGAGAACTGAATCGACATAATATATGTTAAAGGACCTAGCCCAAGTGGTGCTTAATAAATGTTGCTGGGGGAGCCCCAGAACTGAAGCTGCTGTGCTCACTCTGGGAGGAACCCCGTGCCAGAATCCTCCTGGGGGTTAGGATGGAGCTTTAGGAGCAGCTCCCTAGAGCCCAGTTGCACCTCTGTTGTGGATTTTAGATGTTTCTGCTTCTCAATGTTCTCTCTTTTTTCCTGCCTGCTTGCCTGCCTTTTGGACTTCTTGCTGTCTAGGGTGGCAGATGAAGCTTTCTACAAACAACCCTTCGCTGACGTGATTGGTTATGTGTATGTTGCAAAACTAATTCCTTTTCTTGTTTTGATTCTTTCTACCTTTATTTAGAGTTAATGCTCTTTTTATGTCACAAGTTGCTTTGCTTTTTAAAATATTTCAAATTGGTACTGTGGGGACTGCCTGAGTGTTGATAAACTGGGGTATGATCCATTGCTAATCTTGCAGAATTGTTGCTCCCTGCACCCCTCTGATGGCCATTTTTCATATTTGGGGTTTTGGAGGGAAGTGAGTTAATTCCCTTTGAAAATGTAGGTCCTTTGTAATCTTGTCGAGGACAGGTCTGAGACTTGGGTGGACTCTGACTTCTTGCTGTTGTTACCACTACTGCTGCTTCCAAGCCCCTATTGCCTGCCTGTCCCCAAGTGGGAAGGAGAAGTCTCCCCACCTGGGAGTATGTGACAATCCCAGGAGATTAGGAGCCAGTGAGTAGCAGCACTTGGCATTGCCAAAGTCAGAATGGTGGGAACTCTGCTTTTCTATACGAAATCCTTCAAATAATAGGCCAGCCACCTATTCCTTAGGCAGAGGAGTCCAGAGCAGAGGAGGTTGTCTCTGATGAGTGTCTGTCATTGTTTCTCTATAGTCTTACATGTCAGAAATTTTGTTTAGTGACCAGCTTCTGATGCTCTGTTTCCTCCCTACCACAAAGAGGGCCCCCAGCTTTGAGGTCAGGATAACTGAAGCTGTTTGATACGGGCCACGTTAGCTTTTTCCCCAAAAAACTGCATCATCCCTGGAAAAGATTTATTTTTAAGGAGTCAGATCATCAAAGCAGTATTGCTGAAGGCCTGGGAACAGTTCTTACTGTTGCCTCCTTAAAAATTAGGACAACCTTTTCAAATAAGGGAGACGAGGGTGGAATAGAGAAGAGCCTACCGAAGATGAGTAGCAGGCTGAGGTCTATAGAACCTGGTCCATGACCTTGAGATAGTCACTTCATTAGAAGATAGAACTAAGTTTCCTGGGCCCCCAATGCATTTACAATGAGACTTGTGAAATGCTGGATTTACAGGTGGTGTTTGATTTGACTTTTGCACATTCTCTCTGGAGTAGAAATGGAGACTGGAAAGGTCGAGTCTGGTTTTGCTGGGCAGCAGGGTGGCTCAGCAAAGCCAGCTGCACGTTCCCAAGCATAGTTAAGAGTGGCAAGGGCATGTCTAGCTTACTGACCATCTGCATTGAGCTCATTCTCATTTTCTATATCTGACCTAAAGTTTCTCTCCTTGTTTCTTTTCTTCTCTTCACCTTTAAGCACAAACATAAACCATCCTTGCTACAGCCTAGAACAGTTAAGTAAACCTTTCTCACTGCCCCTAACTGTGTGTGCCATGAAGTCGCAGTGTTGTAGTGGCTCTGGGCTTTAGCGGTGTCTGCCACGGCCATCCCTGTGATAGTGCCACCCCTCTGTCCCCACAGACCGGTCATCTCCATTGCTTTTGCTTTGCCCGTGATGCTTGTTGGAGTAGATGAATATAGTGTGTCTTCCTGCCTCTTACCTCTGTTCTTTGAGCTATAGCCCCACCAGTTAGTTCCCAATTAGGGATGGGCTGACCTTAATGTGAAAGAATGCTGGAATAGCATCCTGCCAAAAAGCAGCTAACCTTGGCTCTCCTGCCAGAGTGTGTCCTGAGTGGCCCCAGGCACCTGGCTGGAGAGAAAATGGCAAACTTTGGCTGAGAATGTCCTAACAAACCCCCTTCCAGAATGGCTTTAGTTTTTAGTGCCTGCTAGCATGGGAGCTTTGTTTCAAATTCCTTTTGATCTGCCCTGTTTCTCTCCAGCCTAGGAATAAATCTAGAGGCTATTGTGCAGTGACCTGTGGGCTTTTTAGACATCTTGAAATTTCCTTGAAACTTAGTACAGCCCAGCATAAGCTACTCCTTAAGTTCTTGATAAGCCTGCTGCTTTGTTCTGGTTAATAAAAGCAGCGCTTAGCTGGCCAAGTACTTGGTTTTGTAATGCTCCTTATGCAGACAGAGAGACAGTTAGCCCTGAACCAAACACCTGTATTCCACCATTTTACATAGCAGCCTGGGCACCCTGTGCCTAGGAGAGCTGAACATTGTCTGCCCCCGAGTCTCACCTGGGCCAGGGGTAGTTACTCTTGGGTAAACCAGAATGCCACTGAGTCAGGGATGAAGAGGCAGTCACTTTTCTGTAGCAGGACAGCTGCCAGGTTGCTCAAAGGGGTTTCTACCTTAAACCAACATATTTTGTTGTTGCTTCCAGGGCAGCAGAAGAAGCCTTTGTAAATGACATTGATGAGTCGTCCCCAGGCACTGAGTGGGAACGGGTGGCCCGGCTGTGTGACTTTAATCCCAAGTCCAGCAAGCAGGCCAAAGATGTCTCCCGCATGCGCTCAGTCCTCATCTCCCTCAAGCAGGCCCCCCTGGTGCACTGAAGAGCCACCTGTGGAAACACTACATCTGCAATATCTTAATCCTACTCAGTGAAGCTGTTCACAGTAATTGGATTAATTATGTTGAGTTCTTTTGGACCAAACCTTTTGTCTTTAGAGTTGATCATTGTTTGTGATTGCATGTTTCCTTCAACTGTGTTCTCCCTGTCATTCAGAGAGGAGGGGGGAGGAGGAAGAGGAAGGGAGGGAAACTCCCAACAGTAGCCTCAACCTGTGCTTTTGTGCATTATTCTGAGAATAAATTTCTGTTTCAAACAATACACATGAAGCTTCTTTATTGACCTCAAGATGACCTTTATTGACCTACAGTTTGGAGTTAGGCTTGCAGGAATGAGGAATTCCCTTTTATCATTTTAAGGGCTGAGGAGGCACTGCCATTGGGCATTTAGCTTTGCCTTAATAGAATAGCTCCAAGTTTTTCCTGCTGTAGTAGAATTCTGTGGAAATTTTCTTTTTTCGTGTGGTGCTGGGGATTGCACCCAGGGGCGCTGTACCACTGAGCTACATTCTCAGCCCTTCTTGTGCTTATTTTGAGATAGTGTCTTGTTAAGTTGTCCGGGTTGGCCTTGAATTTATAATCCTCCTGCCTTGGCATTCCCTCCTAAGTCACTTAGATTGTGGGCATGTGCCACTGCTGGATGAAATTTTCATTTGAAAAGGGAATTTTATAATTAATACCTTATTGCTTACCTAACATACAGCTCTGAATCCTCTCACCAACCTAGACAACCTGAACATTTTAGTCTAGATGGGTTCTTGTTTGTCCCATCCCTTAGTTTAGGGTCTTGAACAGTATATTTTGTACACTTTTTTACTAATCCTTTGGATCAGCCAGTAAACCTGAGTCAGGATGGCATGAGTATGTGGCTACCACCATTGCTTGATTCCTGTAACATATTGGGGTCTATGCTATCCCAAGGCACTTGGTTCATATTTCTTTTGTAAAACCCTTCATCTAGACCTGGGTTATCCAGTACTGTACTCACTGGGCACATGTAGCTATTTAATTAAAAATATATTTTTAGCCATAGTTGCATTTCATATGCTCATTAGCCACATGTACGTAGGTGGCATTGTGACTCTCTGTATCCTCTGATGGCAATTTTTCATAATTGGGGTTTTAGAGAGAAGTAAGTTAATTCCCTTTGAAAATGTAGGTACTTCATGATCTTGTTGGGGACAGGTTTGGACAGGGTAGATTATGGAACATTTCCATTATCTCAAAGCTCTGTTGAACCATGCTGATCTTTACAACGGGTGCTTCTAGGAGGCTGTGCTCAACACATCATCTGCCTGAAGAACCTTGTGTAATATGGTGCCTTTTAGTTGATATTCTAGGCAATTGGTAAAGCCATCTTTTAGTAACTTTTATGGTTTTTAATTGGTACATTATAATTACACTAGTGGGATTTGCTACATATTCATATATTCACATAATATATCAATATAACTTGGTCAATTCTATTCCTTAGTACCTCCTTCCCTCCCCCTGGTCCCTTTCTACTCTGCTGGTTTCTCTTCTATTTTCATGAGACAACCCCCACCCCCACCCCCGCCTCATTTTAAACAACTTTTGCACATAGTCATCTGTTATTTCCAAATTGGAGATAGAGGCAGACTAACTTCTATAACACCACATCCAGGAAGGGGGTTAGGTCTTGCCATTTCCAAGAAACTCCATCAGCTCTCCAGTGCATAATTAAGTGTGGGTAGAAGAACATTCATTACTTGCCCTTCTTCCTCCTTTCTTCTGAGGTAGGCTTTCCTTGGTCTGGTGCCCATTTCTGGCCCTTTACTTCATTCCTCTGCTTTAGCCACCTCTTAACTGCACTAAAGCAATCATTGTTGCTTACAAACCATTCGTTACTACTGGCTCTTTGCGATGCCATTCGAGATGTCAAGAGTCCAATTTAAGCAGCAGCTCAAAGGCCTCCTCCATGGTGCTTTCACTTACTCCCTCCCATGAGCTGCTTTGGCCCTCTACCTAGTACAGCTTAGTTTTTTTGATATTGTCTTGGAGTCATCATATGGACCAGTCTTGCCTCCCACACACGGAATATGGCAACTTTAAGATGTAAAAAACGGCATGGTGGCACACACCTGTAAACCCAGTGACTCAGGAGGCTGAGGTAGGAGGATCTCAAGTTTAAGGCCGGCCTCAGCAACTTAGACTGTCTCAAAAAGGGATAAGGATTGGGGCTCAGTGGTAGAGCGCTTGGCCAAGCATGCGTGAGGCACTGGGTTCGAGCCTCAGCACCACGTATAAAATAAATGAATGAAATAAAAATCCATCAACAACTAAAAAAAAATTTTAAAAAGGGATGGGGATGTAGCTCAGTAGTAAAGCGCCCTTGCTTTCAATCCCCAGTACCCCTCCCCCCAAAAGTAAAATCTCTGCCATTGTCCTGATCAAGGGGTAATTGGATAATGACAAAAGTGATACTATGTGACTTCCCAGGCTATCCTAAAAGATAATGCAGCTTATGGCTGATTTTGAAACACACTAATTGTTAGCCCTGAGCTGCTATTTAAAAAAAAACTTTACCACTATGAAGCCCAAAGTGTGCCTACAAAGAGGCTACTTGAGAGACCCCATAACTGTTTGCAGAGAGAAATACCTGTCCAGTTCCTAGATACTCCAACCTGCTATTCTGGCTGCAGCCACTGTCTTAACTACAAGTGCAGGCCACTCGGCCAAAGCTACCAAACAGCCTTTCTCAAATTCCCTACCCACAGAAACCATGAGAACAATAATTACTATTGGTTTCAGATCTTTCAAATGTTGTTACAGTGATCATGACTTGAGTTGTTTCTAATTCCTGTGTAGCTGGCACAGGGATTCAAGTGGGTGCTCAACATTTACTTGCCAACCTCTTTGTTGGAGCAACTTTGCTTTTTAATTTGAGACAGGGTCTCACTAAATTGCCCAGGCCGACCTCAAACTTGTGATCTTCCTGCCTCAGCCTCCCAAGTCACTGTAATTATAGGGATACACCACTGTAACCGTCTGCAACATTGCTTTTTTAATGTCAACTTTTAAATATTATATAATAGTGCTTTCTATTAATAGGCTTTTTGTTGTTGCTCAGAAAACAATATTAGCTGCCTTAAGTTATATAGCCTTCAAAAAAAATGGAACAATATAAATCTCTTCTAGGAAGGGAAATGCTTTTAGCTAGTGAGTTAACAAAACAACACAACAGTGTTAAGATGTCAACAAAGAAATTTATTTTTTCTTTAGAATTTGACTCAGAACAGTAACATAAAAATATATACATTAAAATAAATTAAGATGTGATTATTTAAACATGTAATAATTTATGTCAGAATATATTAGTCTTTCCATGAATTTAATAAAGACTTAAGATTTGGTTTTCGATTCAGTACCATCCTTTCAAATATTTGGCATGAAACTTGGTAGCAATGCAGTTGTTTGATGTTCACTGATTGTGGTTTTAACCAAGAAACACTGATACCACCTTTGTGGCACATCATCTTACTTTGACACTGATGCACCTGAGCCACCATGGAATGTCTGAACAGTAACCAGGCCCTAAAGATTGTTTAAGGGCTGGTATAGGAATCAGCCAACCTGTCTTTTTCACATTAACCCACCAAGAAGGAAGTCATTCAAATGTGATATTGATTCCTTACATTTTGTTTGTATTTTGTCACTGAAACAATACATTGTAGAAACCTTTAGGCTTTTCTAAAATAAAAAACCATCTGAAAAATATGAGCATATGTATTTTTAGATTATCTACAAGTACTCATAAAATCCTGTCAATAGACCAAATACTGTACTGGTAAGATTATCATAGCAGAGAGGAATATTTGATTAAATTCACAGCCGAGAGATAGGGTCAAGAATGAATCGAGGCTGGGGATATAGCTCAGTTGGTAGAGTGCTCATATGTGCAAGACCCTGGGTTCAATCCCCAGCACCACACACAAAAAAAAAGTTTCCAAGAATGAATCGAGCCAGGCACAGTGGTGCATACCTGTAATCCCACCAACTTGGGAGGCTAAGGCAAGAGGATCACAAGCTTGAGGCTAATCTCAGCAACCTAGTGAGACCTTGTCTTAAAAATAAAAAGTCTGGAGATGTAGCTCAGTGGTAAAGAAAAAAAAAAGAGTAGTCATTTGCAAATCAGATATTCTTATTAAAGCTTTTGATTACCTAGAGTAAAAATATATCAAATATATCAAAATATATCAAATATATTTTTGAAAGTTTTTGACATGAGAAGTTGTGCAGCTTAGCAGAAAAAGCACACCAGGACCTGGGATCAAACCTTACCAAGCTTATTTAAGATTTGCTAACTCCATAGCTTTAGATACTACCACTTAAACACACTTACGTTTTGGGTTCTACAAAATGGGAATTCAAATACCTACTTCACAGGTTGTAAGAATTTAGGATGATACATATGAAGCACCTAGTTCAGAGCCTGACAAAATAGGCACTTAAGTTGTGGCTGTAAGTATTTCTTACGGGTTGTAATGAGTAAACAGAATTTTGACCTTTTTTTGTTGTTGTTCTTGTTTGTTTTTCCATTTGTTTACATTTTGTACTTTTGTAATTTTCCACAGGTTCTTAGTCAAAATCTAAGTTCATGGCTCTGGGCTCTAGGTACTGCACCTATAAACACTGCCTTATAGACATTCAAGGGTCATATGCAACACAGTGTGCAAAGCTACTGAAAGAATTGTCTGCTGGTCAGGAACAAAGATCCTTTTTGGGATAATCTCCTTTCAGAGGCTGTTAAGTCCTAGTGGCTTCTTAGTGGTCTCTAAGAAGATAAAGACAAGGTCACTAAAGCCCTTGTAATTCAGATCCCTGGTCTTTTTTTAATTATTATTTTTATTTTTTGCAGTGCTGGGAATCAAACTCAGGGTCTTGCACATGCTAGGCAAGAGCACTACCAAGCACTACCAACTGCACTACGCCCTTGGCCCCAGATCCCTGGTCTAAATCAAGCTCCTATAAGTGCTGCTAATGTAATAACATCTTTCAGCAAAAACATTTGGAGGTGACCGATATGTCCAGTGACTTTATGGTTTTTTGTTTTTCAGTAGTGAGGATTGAACCCAGGGACTGGCACATGCTAGGAAAGTGCTCTACCACTTTTTTTTTTTTTTTTTTAAACTGAGACAGACAGGATTCTCTTGCTAAGTTGCCAAGGCTGGCCTCAAACCCGCAATCCTCCTACTTCAGCCTCCTGAGTGGCTGGGATTACAGGCGTGCACCACCATGCCCAGCATGTCCAATGTCTTTATTGTGGTGATGGTTTCATAGGCATATATATATACACACATAAGTCAAACTTTATCAAATTGTACACTTTAAAAAATATTTCAACAAAGCTATTTTTAAAAAGTTCAGGTAAGCTTTTCCTGGTAAGATTTTCTTCTGTTCCCTGACTGGATCCCCTTTCTATTCTCTGAATTTGGGGTTAAATAAAGAATTATTATTAACCCAAATACTCATATGAAGTTCACATCCAAAGTAGGCCTGCAAGGTCTGGATGGTACACAGTAGGCAGAGTCCTAAGGCTTTCTGGTCTACTATTGTAGCTCCTTTTAGCACAAGAGGTTGTGACTGGAACTTACAGGGTTTCTCCTAAAATGACCCCTAGTAGGAAAACATCAGAAAGAGCAGCATCTACAAAAATGGGCACAGGAAAAGGTGAATTTAAAAGAGACAAAAAGCAAAAACACTCTCTGCCAGTGTCAACTGCAATAAAATACTAAATTTGCTGTTGAAGAAATGCTCATCTAAAAGAGAAGAACTTGATTCCACTAAGAAGTTCTCGAGTCTCGGTCCACATCCACTTCTGGGAGATCTAGTGGATCCTTCGAGTTGTATAGTCCAGAACCATGCTGGCAGCACCGAGCAGGGCAGGGTCAGCTAAATCTGAAACCACCACATCCACATCCTGCACTGAGGACAAGGCTTGCTGGCGAATGACATCTTTGACAATGTGGATATAGTGACTGGCCAGTACTCCAGAGAGGATCACAAGGGAAGGATTCATGGTGTGGAGGATGTTCACAACCCCAAGACCAAGAGCTGTTCCAGCTACAGGAAAACAAAAATAAGTTTTGGGGAACTAAACTAAAAATACCAAGGAAGAAGGTAGGAAAGAGCCAGTGGCCAGTAATGGTAAAGTATATTAATTCTAGGTAGTGGGGACAATATTTTAATAGCTGTTCCTGCCTCAGCCTCCCAAGTAGCTGAAACTATAGGTGTGTGCCATGATTTCTTTTTTGAGACAGAGTCTCACTAAATTGCTGAGGCTGGCCTTGAACTTGGAATCCTTCTGCCTCAACCTCCTGAATTGCTAGGTTTACAGGCATGTGCCACTGTGCCCTGCTCATGATTTATTTTAATATGAGAAAACTATCATATCTTGAAGTGAAAAATGTGTCTCAAGAAAAGGGGTATAAAATTGCATATACTATAGAATATACTCTCAAGTATGTAAAAATGAACGGAAAAGGAATAGAAAGACTCAAAAGAAATACTAATAATTGGTATCTCTGACTGAATGGTAAAACTTTGAAGTGATACTTTTTCTTACTGCTCTCTTATATTTCTCTATTCTATAAACTAATATTTTCAAAATTACAAAGCCAAACTCCTATTTATAATAGTACTGCTGCTGGCAAACACCTTTAAAATACATTTCCTTTTTTTTTTCCTCAGAAGATAGCAAAAGTATCTCTGAACAGAATGCAGAGTGCTGGTTTCCTGAGGGAATCTGAGGGTCCTCTGCCAGAGCCCTGGTACCTGAGACCACTCCTTGTGGCATGGCTATCTGGAGCCATGGACTCACCTGTTCTTAAGATGCTCTGGGCCTTTGCATTGCCAAGTTTCGCAGCTTGGATGAGGTGGAGTGCACCCACAGCTTCATCTTTTGGCACTGACATCCCTTCCACCAAGAGCAGGTCCTCTGAGCCAAGTGAGGAGAAGCAGTCGTTAATGAGCTGTGAGTAGCCCTGGGGGGAGGCCAAGCTTATGTGCTTATGGGTAGCAAGCCCCTAAGTGAAGTGCAATCGCAGGACTAAACATGAAGTACTCAGTAGTACAGCACTTGCCTAGCATGCACAAGGCCCTGAGTTCAGTCCTCAGCCCCACATACCCCTCATGCAAAACTTTATTATTCATAAACATCCATACATATTGGCCCCAAATCCTTTGCTGCCCTTTTGCTGCCCTGGCTATACATAACCCAGAACTTCGATAGCTGGAAAATACTCAAGTGCGACGACAGCCTTCTAGCCCTCTGGCTCTCTTGCTTCTCACTTCTAATACAGACTTTAAAGTATTCTGTCCCCCACAATGATTGGACTCCTCAGTTCAGCTCCATCCTCATCTACTCCAGACTGAGTGCTACACTACTTGCCAGTGCCTGACGTTCTATGGCAGCGAGGCACCGCGACTGCAGAGCAGCTAGGCCTAGGTGCAGTTCCAGCTCTGCCACTACTGCATAGACACTAGCTGCATAGACCTGCCCATGTCACTTCATCACTATACATTTCTCTTTTCTACAAGACTGGGACAATAGTACCTAGGGTCATTTCAGAGATCAAATGAGATAATGGATATAAAGTACTCAACAGTGCTGGCTAGAGTAAATGCTAAATAAACCAGTAGGGATTTCTATTACTTGTGGTCTTTGTCTCTCTGCTAGTCACCAACCCAGATCAATCTGCAGCCTAATCTATTTTTTTTAAAAAATATTTTTTAGTTGTAGATGGACACAATGCCTTTATTTTATTTATTTGTTTTTATGTGGTGCTGAGGATCCAACCCAGTGCTTCATACATGCGAGGCGAGCACTCTACCACTGAGCCACAACCCCAGCCCCCTAATCTATTCTTCTAGGGCTCTGAAGGAAGAAAATCTCCAACCATGCAGACTACTACCTAGATACCAACTGATATCCTCCTGTCTTTCCTGGGCCTCGCAGTTACCAGTTCTCTCTCCCTCACTGTTCTTCTACCTTCACCAATAGATTTCCACACTTACCTCTTTGATAAAAGCTGCCACCAGGCAGGATTCCTGTACTTGTCTGCCCCCACCTACAGATCAGTCCGTGTTTGCACATTTTTGCTCTTGCCCTCTTCCTGGCCTCGCAACTGTTCAGGGACTCTACTGCAGGAACTCCACATCTGTTCTCCTGCATTCCCAACCTTCACTTCCATCCCCATGGGTTCTGTCCCACCAGTGCATGCTCACAAATTGGTTCAAAAGCAAAAAAGATACCAACCATCATGTGGCTTTTTGGCTTCCCTCATTTTATGTATAAAGTACGGATATACATGTAGTACATAAATAACACATCTGTGGTGTGAAAGTTTCACAAGGGAAGTTTCCCCCTAATGGGGGTGGGGGGTGGGGGGGAATCATTTAAACAGGCTCTCTAGGGAGAAAATGAAACCAGCATTCAAACACGAACACTGTTTTAAGGGCATCAAATGATGTCCTTGTAACAAAAGCCAAAGAACTTTTTCAAAGTTCTCATAAGTAGCACTTAACATTCCTGACCACACCCTCTCTGAAACACCCTTTTTTTGGTTCTGTGAAGTTTTCCCCTTTTTTGCCCCACTCTTCCCTCCAGTGCCGATGCTTCTCAGCATTCCATTCTTGACTCTGGCTTGCCTCACTCTTGGTCTCATTCATAGGCTTAACTACCACCTCCATATTAATGATTTCCAGTCCCTCTTTCTAGCCTACTCATCCTCCTGAGTCACAGATCCCAGTGTTCAGCTGCCTCCTAAGCTTTTCCATCTGGATGTCCCACAGGCACCCAACCATCATCTTCTACCTGCAAAGAAATAAAAGTCCACTTGTCCATTTCTAGAATATAGTATTAAGCCTTAATTGAATCAACTGTAGGCATTTTAACTATAGCCCTTCCTTTTCCCTCCCCTATTTTAAAATTAGCTAATCCCATAGATTTTCACTCCAACGCCTCCAATAGGGCAAGAGGGAGCGCTGTGTTAGGGATAAAAGCAGGTGGACCGCCTGCCCTGGTGTGCTTGCTCACCTCATTCCCTCTTGGGACACACCCTTCTGCAGAATAATTTTTTGCCTTGCCAACCCACTTCTGAACATGTGTTTGATTTCTTGCAGCACTTCAGTATTTCTTTTCTTTTTTTGGTACTGGGGATTGAACTCAGGAGCACTCGACCACTGAGCCACATCCCCAGCCCTATTTTGTGTTTTATGTAGAGACAGGGTCTCACTGAGTTGCTTAGCTCCTTGTCCTTGCTGAGGCTGGCTTTGAACTCGCGATTCTCCTGTCTCAGCCTCCCAAACTGGTGGGATTACAGGCGTGCGCCAACACACCCAGCTGGTACCTCAGTATTTCTAACATGCCTACACCAAGTCGTAACATTCCCAACCCTGAGCTGTCCAACCAGAAAACAAAGTCACTTGAGAACTGAACCACTTAATGCCATCTTCCATTCAACTGCCAAGTTAGCAGTTTAGTGAAGAATCTAAAATTCAGATCTGTCTGAGTCTTTCTAATATTTGTTAATGGCTTTTCTCCTGCTAAACTATGCCCAGTCTTGCCCTTTATGCACCCATGCCACTGTTTTCATGCCTAGAAGAGCTCTCCTGGCCACCCACACTTGCCTGGTTAACTCTCTGAATCTCATGTTCAACTCCCAGGAAGGCACCTGGCACTCCCTCTCTGTGCAGAGGGTGAGGTGGCACCTGCAATATCCTGCTTACCTGCATTTGTGTTCCTTGGCCATCATGCTAAGTGACTTTGGCACAGTACGTAATAATGACATTAAGTGAAATCTCTCCATCCTGACTTGCATAACATGTCTAGAAACACCTTTAATTCAAAGAGATCGCAGAGTTCAAAAACTAAGATGGTCATTTATTGCTTCATTAAAATGTCTAGTAAGTCCCCACCTTGTGCTAATGGCCGAGAAAACAAAAACTGAAAGAAATCATCCCTGATATCTTGGACCTCTAGGCCTCTGTCCACCTCTACCCCTGGAGAGGAAGAATGTTAATCTGGGTCAGGGCCAAGTATCAGTGGACCATCAGGAGGAAGCCCTGCTCTTTCTCTAGGAAGTGAAAAGGTTAAAAGCCCTGGCTTCAGTGTGCAGCTCTTTGGATGCTTGTCTACTATTTGGTTAATCCCTAAGGAGAAAGATACCAACCATCATGTAGCTTTTTGGCTTCCCGCTGTAAGGCCATTCCAGAAGCATATGCTTCAATACACCCATGGCTCCCACAGGAACAGTCAGGCCCATCTAGAGACACAACAAGGTGGCCAAGTTCTGCAGCACAGAAGGAGCTTCCATGGATCAATTCATGCTGATGGATGATCCCACCACCAATTCCTGCATGGAGAGACAAAAAACTATGATGTGGCAATGCCTCAACTGTTCAGCAATGTTTTCAAATATAAGATTCTATATAATGCCTGCTTTTCTAGATAGTTGAAACTTAGTAAGCACCAAGACTTTATTTGGCAGCATTTTGGAAGGAAATAATGTTAGCATATCTTTGGATACTTTGTCTCACATCTGCTTGGCTCAGTGTGGTTTCAAACACAGCCATGGCAGACAGTTCAGAGCGCCTGGCTCACCTAGTGTTGATGGCTTGCCCCCTCAAGCACATGCAGCCTGTGTGCACTATGGCCACCTCCCACACCACAATAAGAGCCTAGTCAGCCATGAAAGCATAGTGCCCAGAGGCAGCCCTCACCACTTAGCCAGCATTGTCTAAGTGGACAATTCTGGACTGTGCTCTGTAGGCTTTTTCAGGTTCTGGGAGATTTCAACCCCCACTGCCCTTCAGGCCATTTTGATAATGCTCCCATTAATGGCTTTCCTCCTACTGTGCTTCACTTTTCCCACTCCCTCCTACTTCTCAGGTTGACCTCCTAAAGAAAATACCTGTACCCAAATGGTCATTATCAGGCTCTGCTTCTCCCCAAAACTCCCAGTACTTGACGTGAAACCCAGGGGTACTCTGCTACTCAGATACATCCCAAGTCCTTACTACTTTTTGAGACAGGGCTTTGCTAAGTTGCTGAGGTTGGCCTCAAACTTGTGGTCCTCCTGTCTCAGCCTCCTGAGTAGCTGGGATTACAGCTACCACCACTCCCAATTCAGGCTTTTGCTTTGATGGAAAGCCAAGATAAAACAATCTAAAATATATCACATACCATCTGCTTCCTGAAGCAGAGAATACAAAATATGATTTTGTCTCTTCTTGATGATGCTATAACTAAAAATCCAATTCAAATGTTGTGAATATGAACAATTGTCTTTTTAATGGAGTTTAGAAATTACTATGGAATAAAGGGGGATCTTGGCTTAGAAAGCTCTGCTTTTAAGAGCTGTCCTCCCATCTGTCATCCCCACCCCTCTGATTTGCAGCTTATTAACTACTCTGAGCTAGAAAATGGTATCCAAGTTAGCTAACACCGCATCTGAGAAAAAGGAGGACGTGTATGAGATCAAGTACATGAGCTCACAGAGGAGGTAGCACAGTGCAGGGTTGAAGCACACACAAGTGTTAAGATTAGGCATATTCTAACCCTGACTACTTGCTAGTTGAATCTGTTTCCTCAAAAAATTGTTCACAATAAAATGAAATTTAAAAAAAACAGGAAAACCAAATTAGGACATCAATGAAAATGACAAAAGTAGGGAACTCCAAAAATCCATCCTGCCACTTAAGCAATAAATAGTGGCAAGACTGTCAGAATCAACTTGCTTTACAACTCCAGAAACTTAACCAAATGTTTACAACACAGAAGGGAAGAAGGAAAAGAGCTTATCTCAGGAAGTCTAATTTTTAATTTAATTTACCCTGGTTCCATCACCCACTCCCTAGCTTGGAAGTGACCTTGAACAATAGCCCCATTCCCAATTCTGGCATATAGATACCAGTACCTGAGGAAGCAGAATCAACTTGTTCTCAAAAAATTGTGGTTGTGGCCAGGCATGGTGGTGCACGCCTGTAATCTCGGCGGCTCGGGAGGCTGAGACAGGAGGATTGTGAGTTCAAAGCCAGCCTGCCAGCCTCAGCAACAGCAAGACACTAAGCAACTCAGTGAGACCCTGTCTCTAAATAAAATACAAAATAGGCTGGGGATGTGGCTCAGTGGTTGAGTGCCCTTGAGTTCAATTTCTAGTACCCCCACCCCAAAATTGTGGGGGCTGGGATTGTGGCTCAGTGGTAGAGCGCTTGCCGTGCATGCGTGAGGCACTGGGTTCGATCCTCAGCACCACATAAAAAGAAATAAAATAAAGATATTGTGTCCATCTACAACTGAAAAAATATTTTTAAAAAAAATTGTGGTTGTTTTGACTTACCTGGTAGTTCCCTGGAGGACCAGTTCCGAGAGCTTTCTTATCTCTCCCCTAACTAACTGGGAACTATTCCAGTGCTGAGGGAAGTTATACAAGGATGTTTGCAGAATGCATTTAAAAGTAAAAGTCTAGTCTCTTTGTTCCAGGTTCCTGGAGCAAAGCAGCTGAGGCATGTAATAGACTAAAAGACCAGGAGGAAATGCTGAAGAACGAGAAGTTTTGGGGAGTAAGAGCTCTGATTAGGTCTGACAAGTTCCTAGAAATTTAGGAAGGCCACAGGCATGCCTGGTGCTGGACACATGCTCAGAAAACACCTGGGAAAGCCTTAAGTGCTGACCTGTGGTTCACCTTCAGGACCCACTCAAGCTGGAAGTGAAGACTAAGGCAGAGTTGTAACTGCGTGGCTGAGATTGAAGATGTGTTCCATCACACATTCTAGCTCCTTCCCTTCCCCCTCTTACCTGTGCCTGTGATAAGTGTAACAAAGTTTTCCAGTCCCTTTCCTTGGCCAAATTTCCTTTCTGCCATGGCAGCGCAGTTGCCATCATTGTCTACCCACACGGGGAGATGCAAAGTGTCAGACAAGGGGGTCCTGAGATCCACAGAGTTCCATTCTTGAATCAGTTTAGTTGAATGCAGCACAATCCCTTCCTGAGGATTTACACGGCCACCTGTGGAAATGCCTGAGCTCCACCACAAACACAAGGAAAATAATTCTGATCAGCAATCTTAGGAAAGCATGCCAACTGTCTTAGCTCAGAACACAAATTAGGGCTGGAGATGTAGCTTATTGGTACAGCTGCTTGTCTAGCATGTACAAGGCCCAGGGTTTAACCCCCAGCATTACAAAAAAACCACAACCACACACAGACATTAATTCACCCAAGATCTCAACACAGACATTGCCAAGGACTACAAATATCAGTTCTGAACTAAATCTATACCTCTGCATAAACTTATAGAACCATCAGTGCTTCTCCCATCATGCTTGTCAGCATCTCAGGAAGTCGCCATGCTTTGAGCCTACAGACAGGACCAGAGCCATCTATACATAAGGCAGACCATAACATGATGTTCAGCCAAACATCAGAACTCAGTAGACTGTACATTAAGATGAGTATTTCTTGGATTTGTAATTTACAATCTTACCTACTCCCAAAATTCTGCAGTTCAGTTTTACAGCTTCTGCTGCAGCTTCCACACACATCTGTAAGATTAAATTAATCCTCTCTTCATAGGTTTTGGGATTGAACTGAGTATACTTCTTAACTATTTCACCCTGCAAAAGGAAAAAACCATAAGATCTATCTCACTGGTCTTAGCTAAGGCACATACTATGAATCAGACAGTGCTACGGCACAGGCGTTATAGACTTAGATGACTGGGAACAGAGCCCTATTCTGGCCAGCCTTAGAATAAACCCAAGTATTTTCTTGGAAATCCATCTTGATATAGAATTGTCGAAGCAACAACTCCACAGCCAATGAAATGGGTCCCTTTTTTAAGCTTAAGGTGAATGTTGGCTAATCTGAATCTCATTCATTAAAAGGCCATATTTTACTCTCCTTGACTGAGAAATTTTTTTTTGTTTAAATACTAAGGCATCTAAATAGTTATCCTATTTGAATTTTAATCACCCCCTGCAATTGAAGCCAATTTATCCTATTTACTCAGGATAAATTTCCATGCTGAGCATATTGTTTAAATTACTGTGCCTTATGCTGTTTTAATACCAAGCAGGGATAATCCCTCCTAATTATTCCTGTTTACATTTTTTCTTAACTCATCTCACTTGTGTATTTTTATTATTTTCTTTTGGTACTGGGGATGAACCCAGGGCCTCTGGCATGCTAAGTAATTGGTAAGGAAAGATTTTAATCAGCAATATATTATTGCACTATGAAAAAAGGTGAAGAAAACTCAACTTTAATCTGTATAGAGGTGACTAAAGAGAGTATCAGACACGTGATGAGAAGCTCAGTAGTGTCAAGGAAGTAAAAATTATAAAAGCAGTGTGTAGGTTGGTCTGTGTGTAACCCACCTGGGTTAATTAACTACTGCTTTCAGAAGTTAGGTTCCTGCTTCCTATAAATGGAAGGCAGACAGAAGCCCTATCTTCAAGTGTTTTCAGGAACAAACAGGAATTTCTACAAAGCCTTTAGTTTGCCCAGATGGGGATTTTAATGGGTAGTGGGGTCATGCCCAAAGAAGAGATCCTTGAACTCTTAGAAATGATATTAGTGTTTTGTTCAAGGCTCCATCACAGCCCTTTTTATTTTGAGACAGGGACTCTCAATTGCTCAGGCTGGCCTTGAAGTTGTGGTCCTCCTGCCTCAGCCTCCAGAGTAGCTAGGATTACAGGCATGTGCTGCCATAACAGTTCACTTGTGCATTAGTTTCAGAATAATGCTAAACATTTTTTTTTAAAAACCTGTGATTCATGATAATTTTATTCAACTTTTAAAATCTCATTGGAATATTGACTAGAATTATGTTAAATTTATAATTCACTTTGGGGACTGCTGATATTTTTTAAATATTCAGTATTTTCACCAAGGACACTTTTTTAGGCCTTTATATTTTATAGTAAAGTTGTATAATTTTCTTTATATATATCACATAGTTTTCTGGTTTTGATTATTCTTCAGGAGTAGTTATTTTGAATAAAGTCTCTTTTTAAATTCTTTTGTTATTAAGGGATTTTTACATATCAATATAAGGATTAAAACTATTAATAACAATAGTCATTAAAAATCAACCTAGGGGCTGGGGCTGTAGCTCAGTGGTAGAGCACTTGCCTCACATGCATGAGGCACTAGGTTTGATCCTCAACACCACAGAAAGTAAAATAAAGGTACTGTGTCTATCTACAACTAAATTTTTTTTTTAAAAAGTCAACCTAGGGGGACGGGCATAGGAAAAATAGTAGAATGAATCAGATATTAATCTTCTCTTAACAAATACTGATATGTCCACCCATCCCCAGAAATTCCAATTTAATTAGTCTGGGGCGGGAGCCAGGCATCTGTGTATTCTTAAAGTTTCCAACTGATGCTAATATGCAGGGGAGCTGATAAACACCACCTAAAGGGAAACTCAAATCTTTGTCTACAATTTCTCTTAGGTAGAAAATTATTGATACTTAGAGATTTTTCATAATATCCAATCATGTTACTTGATTATCTTATTAATTCCACAAGCCAGTTGATTTCTTCAAATTGTCTAAATAATATTTTTGTTTTACTCTGTCCATAATCTCCATTTTTGCTGTTCCTTATTACTTTTGTCCCTTCATTATTTTCAGAATTAGTTTAAATAATGTTGCAAAGCGGGGCATGGTGGCACACACCTGTAATCCCAGCGGCTCGGGAGGCTGAGATAGGAGGATCACGAGTTCAAAGCCAGCCTCAGCAATGGTGAGGCGCTAAGCAACTCAGTGAGACCCTGTCTCTAAATAAAACACAAAATAGGGCTAGGGATGTGGCTCAGTGGTTGAGTGCCCCTGAGTTCAATCTCCAATACCAAAAAATATATAATGTTGCAAAAACTTTTTTTCTTAATTTCAATAGAAATGCCTCTAGAATGTCACAAAGGACGTTGGCCATTCATTTAAAAAAAAATCTTTTACATGTTAAAATATTGTCCTATTAACTTTTTTTTTTTTTAAATATTTATGGGACTTGGGATCTAGCTCAATGGTAGAGCACTTGCCTAACATGTGCAAGGCCCTGGGTTTGATTCTTGGCACTGCCAAAAAAAAAAAAGTGTGAGGGAGGCCTTTTGGTTTCTCTTAGGAAAAGCATGTTTTGTTTTACTTTTCTGTATTTGATTAATAATATTAACAAGCTTCCTGTATCTTTTTTTTTTTTTTTTTTTTGGTACCAGAGTACCAAGGATTGAACTCAGAGGCACTTGACCACTGAGCCACATCCCCAGCCCTATCTTTTGTTTTATTTAGAGACAGGGTCTCATTGAATTGCTTAGTGCCTCATCATTGCTGAGGCTGGCTTTGATCTCATGATCCTCCTATCTTAGCCTCCTGAGCCGCCGGGATTACCGGTGTGTGCCACCGCACCAGGCCTGTATCTTTGTTTTTAAAATCTTTGCTATTTCTCGTTCGCTCCTAAAACTTTTTATAATATTTCAAATAAAGGTTTTTCCTCATTAAGTCATTAAGAGATCATTTTAACATGGTTTTTCATTTTTATGAAGGCACTCTCAGCCTGTCAATGCTATGGTGATGATCTAGTTAATAAAGATATGCTGTATTCAATAAAGAATATACTTATAAAAATGCAAAATGGAGAACCCATGTACCTGACAATATCCGAGAGAAGCAACTCCTTTCACCTCATGCAGGTGCAGGTGCCCTTGGCTGGGTGGAAATGGTGATCAGCATACTTCACACTCCACTCCACTGTGACTAAACATAGACTTTCAGGTCTCCTGCGTGGCAAAAGCCCTTTCTGATGCCTAAAGGTGTCTGTCTCCCTGTTGTTTATTCATGTCTACTACCTTGGATTCTCTGAGAATTTACCTCTTTGAAATGTTAATAGTTGATAAACTAGACAAACATTGTAATAGATCCAAAATCAATATTATAGGCAAATGATTACACACTCTTGTATGTTTCTAGTCCTATCTTCCAGCTATACATTTTAAAACTCGATTACTTGTATGGGATACAAAATTAAGAGCTGAATAGTCGCTGGGATTATAGCTCAGTGGTAGAGTGTTCACCTCACATGCGTGAGGTACTTGTTTCGATCCTCAGCACCACATAAAAATAAATAAAATAAAGATATTGTGTCCATCTACAACTAAAAAAATATTTAAAAAAAAAAAAAGGGGCTGGGATTGTAGCTCAGCGGTAGAGCGCTTGCCTCGCATGCACGAGGCCCTGGGTTCAAACCTCAGCACCACATACAAAGCAATAAAATAAAGACATTGTGTCCATCAACAACTAAAAAAATATTTAAAAAAAAAAGAGCTGAATAGTGAGCTTACCTTCATACTGACTATTGCAACTCGGAGGTTCGTTCCGCCAAGATCAACAGCCAAGGCACTTAGAGTTTCAAGAATATGGTCAATATCTTGAGAGATATTCTCCTTCACAGGCGGAAAGCAGAATTTCTTTTGTAGTGGCTCTTGAAGGTCAATAGATTTGAGAAACTTCAAAATCCTCGGAACAGCATTTCCATCTCCATATATCTTTGAACTGTAATATCCAAAACAATAAAATAACTGTACACATTAAGTGATGTTGAGGGCATGGTTTAATGAAATCTGAAGGTTTAGGTAAAAATAGTAAGTGTTGCTTCTTTTTAAGATAACATGTCTGGGTGGTACATATACACAATGGAATATTATTCAGCCATAAATAAGAATGAAATTATAGCATTTGCCAGTAAATGGAGGAACTGGAGGCTATCATGCTACATGAAATAAGCCAATCCCCAGAAAACAAAGGCTGAATGTTCTCTCTGATATGTGGATGCTGGCTCACAATGGGTGAGGGGAGCAGAGGTACACCAGATTGGAGGGGCGGGGTTGGGGGTACGGGAGGGGAGATAGGAATGGGAAAGACAGTAGAACTAATCAGACATAACTTTCCTATGTTCATATATGAACACACGGCCAGTGTAACTCCACATCATGTACAACCACAGGAATGAGAAGTTATACTTTATGTATGTATAATAAGGCAAAATACATTCTACTGTCATGTATAACTAAAAAGAAAAAATTAATAAAATAAAATAACATGTCTGTGCTGGGAGTGTAGCTCAGAGGAACAGTGCTTGCCTAGCATGCATGAGACCCTGGGTTTGATCCCCAGCATTGCAAAAAATAATTTATAAATACATAAACCAAAATAAAATAACATGCAATGTATGTGCACACACATACTTATTTCAAAACACAGGTACAAGATAAATGATGATTTACAATGTTATCTGTCAATTAAAAAACTAGAAATCATAATTATACAGAACTAAATAAAATAAAATGACATCTGGATCTCTTCAGCAACAGAGTAACTAAGTATCTGCATTTTGGGGGTTTTTTTTTTTGTTTTGCTTTCTTAGAAGTTTTTATCTTTACCTTTCTGAGAAAAACTCATCAATTTGAAATAGAAAGGAGGATAACCAAAATTAATCAAAATGCTGAACTATATATTTTTTTAATTTATTTTTTGGTACCGAGGATTGAACTCGGGGGTACTAGACCACTGAATCCCATCCCCAGCCCCATTTTGTGTTTTATTTATGTAGAGACAGGGTCTCACTGGGTTGCTTAGTGCCTCACCGTTGCTGAGGCTGGCTTTGAACTCGCAATTCTCCTGTCTCAGCCTCCCAAAGTGCTGGGATTACAGGCGTGTGCCACCGCGCCCAGCTTGAACTATAATATTTTTAAAGAAAATTAGTCACACTATTTTTTAATACTTATAGAAAGTCAAGTTAGGTTAAAAATAGTATTTCCTAGCCAAAGTAATATACAATTAACTGAGACAAGTTTAAAAATAAATTCTACATTGGAACCCTTGGGAGAGTACTAAGGGGTATATTTGCTATCCCTGTCTCAGCAGCAGCCAGGGAGTTCTGGGCATCAGAAGAAAAGCTGTTAAGATGACAAAACACTGGTCCCCTGCAGCTTTAAAGTGGTGCTTGAACAATTTACACTTTTAAATCACTTTAAAAAAGAAGATGTGTACTCACCAAGGGTACTGTTTACCAAACTGAAGGTGCAGTGCTTGCAATATTTTGTCTTGAGTGTCAGCATCCCGGACATGAAGAACATTCTCCCCTAGGTAAATCATGACACATTATAATGATTTGGACGTGGGAATCTCTAAAGAATAAAGAAGTTAGCACTGTGTGCTGTATTCATAATTTAGTCCTAAAACTCAGAAGACTGCAGAATATTCTGCAAGATTTTGGGCACTAGGGTTCTTTATTCCCATAGAGAATAAATCATGGTTTTGTTTATTGAAATAAATAAGGTGGATTAATCCAGCATCAACGTACAACTTGCCTAGTCATCTGTCAAGTCCACTGTCAAACTGCCCTGCCTTCCATCTCCTCAACCAGTCATTCAATCAGTTGGTCAAGTAGGACTGGCCAGTCAATGGCCGATGAGCTGCTCAGGTAGGCACCTTCTCTCCATACATTTCCTGACCAATGTGAGAGAGGGAATATAGTGAGAATGGTCATGTTTTTCAACAGGTTTGGCTAACAAGAGTGGAGAGGGGTATAGGTCAAAGAAGAGGTTGTTTTTAAGATTTGAAAAGCCAAAGCAAGTGTAAGATGAGAAGGTTAAACATTCATGGAAGAGAAAGGATGCCTCATGGGCAAGTCCCTGAGAAGGCAGGAAGGGTCAGCACTTAGAGCACAGTTAGGAGGATGAGCAGTGGACAGGCAGGAGGCATACATTCTCCCCACTATACACACATCATAAAGGAAAGTGAGAAGGAAAGGAGTCCTGAATGGGCACGTACATTTATATAAGTGTGGAAGCAGAAAGATGTAGACCATGTTGCCAAATCCAGTGTTCAGTTCTCCTTTCACATCATACGTAACTCTCAGCAGCGTTCAACACCACCTCCTTGAAACACTATTTTCTGGGCATTATGATATCATACTCTCATTTTCCTCTGATCTCACTGGCAGTTCCTTTTTTTTTTTTTTTTTTTTTGTGGTACCGGGCATTGAACCCAGGGGTGCTTTACTACTGAGCTACATCCCTAGCCTTTTTTATTTATTTATTTTTTATTTTGAGACAATCTCACAAAGTCTCTAAGACTGGCCTTGAACTTGGGATCCTCATGTGTCAGCCTCCCAAGTTGCTGAGATTATTGTGTACACCAACACACTTGGCCCTTTTCAATTTTCTTTGTTAGCCTTTCTTCTTCACTAAAACTCTTAATGTTGAAGAGCTCCAGAGGTTGGTCCTAGGCTCCATTCTCTGCCTTATTGACAACTCTCCCTGGTTAATTTCATTTAGTCCTTGGTTTTAAATACCATCTATGGCAGGGTGCCATTATCCTTGATATCTTTCTTTTTTATACTAGAAATGGAATTTTTAGCATCTGATCACCCAAAGACTAGCTAGGTATGGCCATGTGACTAAGTTCTGGTAAATGTGAAAAGTATTTGCAACGTTCAAGTCATGCCTTTAAAGGGAAGGGCTTCTTTTCCTTTTTCTCCTTCCTAATGGCTAAAATACAGGCTCAATAGCAAGAACTAGAGAAATCACCAGATAGAAGTCTTTGTGACAGCAGCTGAACTGATGTCCTAACATAACCATCCATATGCCAATGACTTTTGGCATTTCGATCTCCAGCTCTCCCTGGAACTATTTAGTTGTTTATTGCCATCTCTGCTGTGGTTATCTAACAGTCATGTGAAACATAACACAGCCATTAGAGATTCTTAATTCCATCCCCTCCCAAATCTGATCCTCCCTCAGTGCTCCCTTATCTGGAAACTATACCCCCACTGCTCAATATAAAAATCTAGGCATGATTATTGATTATTTTCTTTTACAACCCACATCCAAGCATCAGCAAATGCTATAATAAAGCCCAAATCAATTCTTCATCTCTAATACCACCATTTAGCCTAAGCCACTATTATGTCTCATCTGCACATAGAGCCCCTCTCTGTCTCCCTGCTTCACCTCTTGTCCCCTCACACTCCATTCTCTCCATAAGCAGCCACAGTAATCTTTCCAAAAAGCAAGCCACAGGGGCTGGGGCTATGGCTTAGCGGTTGAGCGCTTGCCTCGCATACGTGAGGCCCTGGGTTCGATCCTCAGCACCACATAAAATAAATAAAGATATTGTGTTCATCTACAACTAAAAAAAAAAAACAAAAACAAAATATTTAAAAAAAAAAAAAAAAAAAAAGCAAGCCACAGCATACCATTCTCTTCCTTAACTGGCTTCCCATAATACTTAGAAAAAATTACAAATTTGGGGGCTAGGGATATAGCTCAGTAGGTAGAGTGCTTGCCTTGCATGCACAAGGCCCTGGGTTCAATCCCCAGCACCCCCGCACACCCCAAAATTACAAATTTTGTAAGCCAAAACTTTGCCTTATAGAAGTCTGTCTGCCCCCTTCTCTGCCTTTTGCCCACTACTTTACAAGCACACTGGCCCTTCTATTTCTCAAATACACCAAACTTTTTCCCACCTTAGGGCATTACACTGGTTGTTCCCTCTGCTTCTCCCTGCTCTTCACAAAGCTGATTGTCATTCAGATCTCAGCTTAAGTGTCATTTCCTCAAAGAGGCCTTCCCTTACCAGCCTAATACAGCCCATCACATTACCTTGTGTAACAGTCAGTATGACACAAAAATCCTGATATTTTTCCTTATAATCTATCTCCCCTCCCATGACATCTAAGTTTTATGAGAGCTAAGTCCTTGTTAGTCTAGTTACTAACAAATCCCAGTGTCTAGCACATGGCATGGCATTTTCTTAATGAATTTGAAAGAATTTCCATCTCACAGCTTCTATTTTATTTTATTTTTTTTTAAAATTTTAAGTTATTAATTCTATTTAGGTTTACGTGATAGCAGAATGCATTTTGATTCATTGTACACAGATGGAGCACAACTGTTCATTTCTCTGGTTGTATGTGATGTAGAATCACAACATACATGCAGTCATACATAAAGCTAGGGCTATGATGTCCATCATATTCCACCATCTTTACTGTCCCCCTGGCTTCTATTTTCTCTATGAAGTGAGGAGCAAAGTAATGTTCTGGGAATGAGCGATGATCTAAAGGTAATAGAGAGAGCAGCAGTTATGAAGAATAGAAGAAAGAACAGACCTGGAACTAGTCTCTCTGGTTCTATTTTTCTATTAATGACATACATCTTTCCATTAACTACAAATATATATTTGCATGTAGATAGTATCAGAACTTGGACTAATGTTAAAAACAGGATCTAGCTCAGTATATTTATAATAATCCTCATACCTTAGTTATTGTGGAGCACCTTTCATAAAATTGCCATACTTTAAAGTACTGAATGAAGAGAATCTATGAGGCCCAGAAGATGAAAGAGTAGTACACTATGTGTCATATACTCATGACTATAGTATGAAAGAGTAGTACAGTATGTATCAAATGCTCATGACCCATTCAAATACACTGTTTTTTTCTTTTTTTCAACCACATTCTTTCTTAAATACAGCCATCAAAGATCATAATTAAGAACCACTTAATTCTACTTGATATTACAAAGACAATAAAAATATAAATAGAGCTCTAAATTTTGGTAATCACCATGTACTCTTTATAGACTATTTCTAGATTTAAGCTATTAGTCATTCACCTGTTCACTCACTCGCTCACAAAAATATATGCCCAGCACCAATATAAGCATACCTTATGATAACTCATAGAAATATAGAAAGCCTAGTCAACTGAGATATAAGTCAAGGTAAACACCTGTTTCTCTTCCAATCTGACGCGTTCCCAGGTTGATCACAGGTGTACCAAAAGCTCCAACCTCTCGTACCCCACAGCTGCTATTCCCAATCATACAACCAGCATGGGCAACCAGCTGTATAAACTGGTCAAATGGGACATGTTTAACTGCACGAAAATTGGGATGATGCTCAATGCCCTTCTTCCGCATCACTCGAACCATCTCTTTGCTCCCTGTGAAAATGAAAAGAACCAACTATTAAATGATGTGTGAGACAAAGAAACCATTTCCATTAGAAAGTATCTCCTTCTTAAGGATATCTCCATAAAAACTCATACCAGTTATTGGGGCAATAATAATTTTAATCACAAGTCTTTTCATGAATGATGAGCATCTAAAACGTCTGGCTAGTTCTACTTCAGCTCATCTAGGAACTCAAACAGTAGCAGTTGGAGCTTTTGAAACAAAATTCAACGAAGCAAATATTTTTATTAATGCTACCATAAAAACCTTTACATTAAACAACAATAAGAGCTAAACCCAGGCTTGCAGTCTATGTCCCTTAATCTGGAGATCCTAAATGGAAAGGTCTCATTCTCCACACCCCAGGGACATCCATTAGAAAACCTCTGCCCCACTTTGCTCATATTTACACTAACAATAGCTCAGCTGGACAGCACTCCCACCTATGTGGGCTAAACTCCAAGAAAAGTCAAATCAATTCTGATACCATAGTGGACATTTAAAAAGATTTTTTTTTTTGTAGTACTAAAGGAGGAACTCAGGGCTTCACATGTGCTAAACAAGCATTCTACCACTAGCTACACCCAGCCCAACATTTTATTTTAAATGCATGATTTTAAAACAATTTAAAGATATTTGAGGGAAAAGCAATATTTACTACCTCTCTTCTTGCTTCTCTATCATCCTCTCCTAGACAAAGGAGGGAAAGCTGCTCATCTGATGGATTAGAAGGTAGGACAGTGACCATACTATGCCCACCAGTGGGTAGGAGCTACTAGTTAACAGAAGGCATGCCTGCTATTTTTTTTTTTTAACTTTCTCTATGAAGCAAAGTAGGTAAATGGGCTCAGGGTCTTACTCCTTGGAGTGAATCCAGCCACTTCTCTCTCAATGTAGTCTTGCCAGAGCATTCCAGTCACCATGTATAACTAGTGTAGTATGTGACACACTAGAGGTACTACTATTCCAAGATTCAGATTTGGATTCAGTTAAAGGCTTATCTTTGGCCTTAGGCTTAAATCACAAGCACTAATCCAATTTTCCAGAGAGTCCTACAATGGGGAACTGGGCACAAAGCCATATAACGATAAAAATGATTGATATTTTATCGTTCCCTATGTACATCTTATCAAAAACTCCATGGAGCTGGGTGAGGTGATGCATGCCTATAATCCCAGCAACTCAGGAGGTGAGGCAGAAGGATGGCAAATTTGAGGCTAGTCTTGGCAACTTAGTGAGACCCTGTCTCAAAATAAAAAATAATAAAAAAGGCTGGGGATGTACCTGAGTGGTACAATGCCCCTGGGTTCAATCCCCAGTTCCAAAAAAGAAAAGAACCTCACCAAAAAGAAAGAGAGAGAGAGAGATTAAAAACAACAACAAACAACCCTTTAAATCATGGTGCCTTTCACAGAGGAAAAATATCTCTAAAAGTATATACAATCAGGAAAGTATATTACAAACGGAAGATACAATTGAGAGATACGTGAACATATTATACATGTTTATACAGAATTTAAAGAATTAGAGAAAAATCAGTATTAAAGTTTTCTGAAATATTGGTACATTACCTGGACAAAATCTGGAGTAAGTATTCTTAATTTTTTTCAACTAACACTGTACTTTGTTTTTGTAGCACCGGGAATTGAACCCAGGGGCACTTCATCACTGAGGACTTCATGCATGCTAGTGAAGTGTTCTACCACTGAGCAACATCCCTAACTCCCTAACACTTATTTTGTATCCCCAACAGAAAAGATTATTAAAGGGACATTAAGAGAGGGGTTCTTTAGGTGAAAGATGGTGACATTTTGGAATTGCAAATAAAGGGTCCTGCCCTTTATTTTTATTTTTGTATTTTTTGGTATTGCAAATCGAACACAGGGGTGCTTTATCACTGAGCTACATTCCCAGTCCTTTTATTATTTTGAGACAGAGTCTCACTGAGTTGCTTGGGGTCTTACTAAATTGTTGAGGCTGGTCTTGAACTTGGGGTCTTCCTGCCTCAGCCTCCCAAGTTGCTGGGATTACAGGCATGTGCCACTGTGCCTGGCTGGGTCCTGCCTCCCAGGAGGCAGCAATTTGAGCTAAGCAATTTGAGTACTGTCAGCTAACAATAGCAAGTATTTGAAAATTCCTCAGTGGAAGGCCCTGCTGTGGTATTTCTCATTTATATCTCGTATCCCCGACTAACTTGCCTCACTAGCACTGAAGTTCACAGTACCATCCATCAGCAGGTGATTATCAAGGGCAGGCTTAAGCATCAACTGGTTGAGGATTCCAGATTCAAACTGCTTAAGCTCAAGATGACTTTAAGGTCTACCTAACGTAAATAAGAAAGAAAACAAGAAATAGTAATAATGGCTATTTTACTACAGTCAGTGGAATCATTACTTTTCTAAGAGTTATGCCTCATGTTTCTTATAATTTCTCAGTTGAAACTGGAGGAAAGAAAGTAACCATGAGAGTTAGGCAGACATTAGACTTTTTTTTTTTTTTTTTTTTTTTTGGTACTGGGGATTGAACTTGAGCCACATCCCCAGTCCTATTTTGTGTTTTATGTAGAGACAGGGTCTCACTGAGTTGCTTAGCACCTCGCTGTTGCTGAGGCTGGCTTTGAACTCACCATTCTCCTGTCTCAGCCTCCCAAAGTGCTGGGATTATAGGGATATGCCACTGCGCCCTGCTAGACTTTTTTTCTTAAGCATTTACTTCTTTCTTATTAAGTTTCTACCAGACTTGACCCCCCCCAAAAAAAAAATCACAACTCTGATCTATAGCAAAATAGGTAATTCTTTGAAAATTTAAATGTATTTCAGAATAGAGTGGTCTTCAATGATATAATGGGTGAGTAGGAAGGCATTCAAGAGAAGAGCTAACGGAAACATACAATTTAAAAAGGTAGAGGTGGCATGATTTTATTCTCAAATTCAATTACCTGCATCAATATTTGGAAACAGAACTAGGGTCCGCTTGTTAAATGAGATAAGTGCATCCAGTGTTAATTCAAACATTTTAATGGAATGCTTAATGTCAGTGGTCACAGGGTGCTGTAGTGCAACAATGTAATCTTTACATTTTACATCATCACCTGTTTAAAGAAAATCAAACCACATTGCTTCATTAGTTAAGAAATGTAAGAGAAGCAGAAGCAAATTCTAGAAAGTAAGACCCTAAGGTCTGCTTTTAAAAATTCTAAGGTAAAAACACACATTCTAAGCATGTCATCCATATTAGGGGCAATGATAAGAACTAAATAGCAATAAGGAATCAGCAAACTTAACACTTCACAGATTCTTGCTACTACAAACATAAAATATACCTGTAAATAGCAGGAACTAGAAATTCATTGTTGTAAAGACCAAAATATTCCAAAGCCCTAAAAAATGTGAACATTCCCAGTTTCTAACTAATGTTTCTAATCAATAATCAGCATTGCTAACTAATAATAATGTGCTGTAAATCAGGCTATTCAGAAGTTGAATGATCATTAAGAATATTTGACATAATGCATAGGTGCTCTCCCAAACTATCACCCACCAGATTCAACAAGTGCCAAGTGTTTCTAACTCTGCTAAAAGGACTGGAAAGGCTTCATTCATCATTAAGCTGGGATACTAAGACGTTCCTCAACAAGTATTTAAAATGTAAAAGGTTTAGGTTGATAATGCTATGCCAAACAACACACAATATTTATCACAGGGCCTGTATTATCCCATCAAACTGAAAATGAGCTCCACTAACTTATTTTAATGATTTAATGATAAAAGAGAATTTTTACTAAGTTAGAATCTTTAGTAGTTAATGATAAAAGAGAATTTTTACTAAGTTAGAATCTTTAGTAGTATTTGATTTAAAATACTATATTATCTCCACATTTTTATTTTGACACTTATTGGTCCTATATTAGCTTCTAAATTGGGAAGAGGAAGAAATATAATGGTTATTATTGTTTATTTATTTTAGTAAGAAAAAGTACTAAAGGCCTAAAAGGATCTACTGGAAACTTTATAAAACACAAGAATTTAAAAGATCAGAGGAAAGCTGGGTGTGGTGTACACCTATAGTCCAAGCTACTCCAGAGACTGAATCAGGAGGATTTCTCAAGCCTAGAAGTCCAAGACCAGCCCGGGTAGCAGAGGGAGACTTGGTCTTAAAAAACAAAAAAATCTATAATGGAAACAGCCTCTTAAATTACAGTTAACATAAGTCTCAAAAGATGAGATCAACATAAATTCAGGCAATATACTAGATATAAATCAGGGCCATTAGAAAGAAATTATTTCCAAGATAATTAAAAACTTAGGAAAAGGAGTGGCAATGAAGGAAATGCGTTTGCTGTAAAGAGTATGGAAGCACTACATATTGCTACAATCTGACCACAGGGATAAGTCTGTTCCACTGTAAGATATGTTTCCATAATGTGAATTAACTCATCCGTGACCAATAGAGGGAAGATGTTAGCCTTTAATGTAGTGATTGAGTTATATATACATGATTCCTCACAGCAGAATTCAAAGAACACTAATGGAAACAGGCAACTGCTATGGAGGAATACAGTCCCATCACAGGCCCCTTTACCCCACATTCTTCACATTGGTTCTGTTTGCCCATGTACTCTGTCTTGAAAACACAGAGAGCAAGTCTCCGATCCTTGGGCTTTTGGGGGCAAATTTTGTTTGAAAATGAGGAGGTTATGGAGCTTCTGTAGTCTAGGGCAGGATTGTTTTACACAACTTATTGCTACAATTTACTACCAAGGACCAAGCAGAAGATTAAGAAGAAAATGTTGGCAGTTTGGCTCACAAGAGCTTTCCACTTTTCTTTCCTCTCTCACTCTCTTTTTGTTGGGGGAGTGGGCACAGGACAGCACTGAGCAATACCAGGGCTTTGCACGTGCTAGGCAAGAATTGAGCTACATCCCCAGCCCTTTTTATGTTTATTTTTATTTTGAGACAAGATCTGAGTTGCCCAGGCTGGCCTGGAACTTGAGATCCTTCTGCTCCTTTAGCCTCCTGAGTAGCTGGGATTATAGCATGTGCCACCACACCCAGTATATCATATTTCACCATATATTTGTTGCCACATTAACCTATATTCATAAGGTTAATTAATTCATTCTGTGCATCCTAATCTTACACCAAAGGCAGTTTAGTAATAAACCTATTTTTTTTTGGTGCTGGGGATGCCAGGCAAGCACTTTATCACTAAGCCACATCCCCAGCCCATAATACATGATTTTTAAGTAATACTGGCCCAATTTTTTTTAAATAATGTTATTGTATTTTTTTATACCTTTATTTTATTTGTTTATATTTATGTGGTGCTGAGGATCGAACCCAGTGCCTCACGCATGCTAGGCAAGCGCTCTACCACTGAGCTACAGCCCCAGCCCCACAATTTTTTTTTTTTTAAAGAAAACACTTCACATACGTGGCTACATCCCATTCTTTTTCAAAAAACTTGGCATAAAATCTGCGATGATTATGAAGTGAAATATGATATCCTTTCTCATTTATCTTCTACTTTAAGCGTAAGAAACTCTTGTAGTGCATAGAAAATAACTGTATAACACAGATGCAGTGAGATTGCATTTTGTGTTTTAAGGTTCTATATAGAGCCATTTAAGCAGTCTCTTTTGAAAGATTGGCAAAACAGCAAAAACTAGATGTCTTTTTTTAAACCTGTGAGAAAGAAAACAAGACACTGAGCCAGAGCTATTTATTCCTGGCAGTGATACATTGTGTGCAAAACTGGCACCAGCATCTCAGCCTACAACCATTCTACCTTTGTGTCTAAACTCAGCAGCCTCAGCCCTTCCATACAATGCTTTCTATTAACGTACTATGATTTTGTTTTGCATTATAAGGTCCTGTATTTACCGTGGTGTGTCTTTTGTTACTAGGACATTTTTTTTTTCTTTTTTCTTTTTGGTATTGGGGATCAAACCTAGGGCCTTGCACATGCTAGGCAAGCAAGCACTCTACCACTGAGCTACGTCCCCAGCCCTTGCTATTAGGAATTTAATGTCTGTTTAACTTTACTAATTTTCTTTCTTTATTAATTGGACCTGGGGATCAACCCTAGGGCCTCAAGCATGCTAAATATGAACTCTACCACTGAGCTACACCCCCAGCCCTTTGCTAATGTTTTTATTAGGATGTTTATGTATATTAATGTTCTGGTTACAAGCAGCATAAGTGGTCCACCCAACCCTATTTTCCTATAAGCAAAGTGATTACATAAAAAGTTGCTCGTCAAGGGCTGGGGTTGTGGCTCAGTGGTAGAGCGTTTGCCTAGCATGTGTGCGGCACTGAGTTCGATTCTCAGCACCACATATAAATAAATAAAATAAAGGTCTACTGACAACTAAAAAATATTTTTAAAAAAAGTTGCTCATCAAAAATCAGGTGCACACTTTATAAAATGTATTACTGCCAAGGGTGGATGACTCTGGCTTTGTCCTGTATTTTCTTTTTCACTGGTTCAAAAAATAAAGTTTTGACTAGTTTCAGGCCAGCCCTATAACCATTATGACTTTATTAAGATATTAGTAAAACAATTACATAACTTTGTCAAAGTTAACGTACAGGTTAAAGTACTATATGTCTGTATGGTATACCCCCTTCAACTAGGATTGCAAGATGCAATAGCACCCATTAGAGAAAAATTACTTCACTTCCATGACCATGCCCTGATATTTGTTGTTTTGTCATCCTTCTTTTCATAAAGAACTGTTGAAATGGTTCCAAATAAGACTTTAAGTCTTATAAGTGCAATCTTGCTACATTCTGCTTTCTAGTGGTTATTTTTTATTCACTAGGAATTTTTCAGTAACACAAGGTTTCCCAGAACACATAGAGCTAAAAGTATGATTAGAACAGAATGCAAGAGTGTTTACTTAGAAGCATATGAAAAGAAGAGTGAAGAGACAGACATTTGCTCCATCCCCATTATCTAGGCAGGTTCCTTGATGGCTATAAATCTGTCCAAGGATAAGAAATATATAGAAGGGATTAACTTATCTAGTGAAAAAGCTCAATTTCATTCCTGATCTAAGGTGATCTGGATAAAAAATATACCAAATTTTTTGATGACATCATCACCAAATCAATTTCCTATTCATTAGTTTCATTAATCAGTAGATTTACCTATTAGAAAAGGAAGATCCAAAATAGATGATTAGTCCTGAATTTTATCTTAAATAGGACTCTTACTATAAATTCACTAATTAATATTCTGTTCATAGGCTTGTTTTCTTTCTTTCTTTCTTTTTTTTTTTTTGTTACTAGGGATTGAACTTAGGGACTGGAGCACTCGACCACTGAGCCACATCCCCAGCCCTATTTTGTGTTTTATGTAGAGACAGGGTCTCACTGAGTTGCTTAGCGCCTCGCCGTTGCTGAGGCTGGCTTTGAACTTGCGATTCTCCTGTCTCAGCCTCCCAAAGTGCTGGGATTACAGGCGTGCGCCACTGTACTCAGCTTCATAGGCTTGTTTTCTTTACCTCTGATTAGCAAAAGGTAATTTCCAGAAAGCCAGATTATTGATCATTGAAAATTTCAGAATTTAAGGCTTTGTTTTACAAAGATAACAAACTCTGATGCTACAACTATGACTTTTACTTTTTAATAATAACCATCAAAATCTCTTATATTAAAAGTACTTCTCGCTGGGCACGGTGGCACATTGAGTGAGTGGCATATTCACTCACATTATATATAATAAATTAAAAGCATTTCATGTATAAGTACAGCATATATTTTTTAAAATCTCAATCCACTAAGCCTATTTTACAGAAAAGGTGAATCTCAAAGGTAAAGTCATACAATAGGGCAAGATCTATGAACTAAAACCTTAGCTTTCTGATTGTTAACAAAATATTTTAACTATGAGTTACCAAAAGAACTAAAACATACCCAACACTTTCTGACAAAAACAGACATTAGGCTAAAGTCTGATACACTTACCTAACCACATCCTAATGATGCTCATATAGTCTTTGTTCTTGGCTGAGAGGAGTTTGTCATAGGAAGGGCAGCCTGCCAGAAGGATGCGATCATGGTCCTCACACATGGATATCAGGTGTTGCTCTGCACTTCGGGTGCAACACACGTGATAATGAGCCAGTTTTGTTATGGCATGTCTGATAGAGTCATCAATAGTTCCACTGACTTCCCCTCCTTCAATGTGAAGGATTCGGATGTTCATCAAGGCAGCAGAGGTAGCCAGAGCCAGGGCATCAAACCTATCGCCATGAACAATCATGATATCAGGCTTCAGGCGATTAAGGACATCTGGTAGCTTCACGAGGGCCAGGCCTACTGACTCCACCATGGCTGCTTCATCTTCCCCTCTAACGATAGTATGTAGCCTGGTGTTAATGTCAAAATCATCTTGCTCAATCATGCGATAAGTGTTTCTAAAGCAGGAGAAAAAAAAAGATGTGACACCATGTTCTTTTTTTTTGTACTGGGGATTGAACTCAGGGGCACTCGACCCCTGAGCCACATCCCCAGCCCTATTTTGTGTTTTATGTAGAGACAGGGTCTCACTGAGTTGCTTAGCGCCTCGCCATTGCTGAGGCTGGCTTTGAACTCGCGATTCTCCTGTCTCAGCCTCCCAAAGTGCTGGGATTGCAGGCTTGCGCCACCACACCCAGCTGACACCATGTTCTTAACATATAAGAAACTAACTCTGATGGGAGAAACATGTTTACATTTTTACTTGTTAAAAAAAGTAAATAAATTGAAACATAACTTATCCACAAAATGAAGAGCAAATTCCACAAATGTGCAAGCCTGATCAGTTTTGTTACATGAACACTTCTGTGGCCACCACCCAGATCGAGATAAACACATGTAGCAGCTGGGCGCAGTGGCGCTTGCCTGTAATCCCAGCAGCTTAAGAGTCTGAGGCAGAAGTATCACAAGTTCAAAGCCAGCCTCAGCAATTTAGTGAGACCTTGTTTCGAAATGAAATATAAGAAGAGTTGGGGATGTTGCTCAGTGGTTAAGTGCCCCAGGGTTCAATCGCCAATACAACAAACAAAAACCCCATATGCAGCACCTTGGAGGGCTCACTTGTGCTCTTCCCAGTCAATATCTAGGGGGAGAAACATCTGAGGCAGAATTTATTTTTTTGGTACTGGGGATTGAACTCAGGGGTACTTGACCACTGAGCCACATCTCCAGCCCCATTTTGTGTTTTTATGTAGAGACAGGGTCTCACTGAGTTGCTTAGTGCCTCGCTGTTGCTGGGGCTGGCTTTGAACTCATGATCCTCCTGTCTCAGCCTCCCAAAATGCTGGGATTACAGGCATGAGCCACAGAATTTTTTCTTAATAGTGGTCAGGAGTTTTTTCTTTATCAATTTTTAAAAAGAAATATGTACTTTAATAGGAAAATTATTATTTATGAAAATGAAGCTCATTACTTCCACCAAAAAAAAAAAAAAATAGGGAATCAGGATGCCTGACAGTCACTGTACATAAATTTCTGAGTGATGGGAATTATCTTCTGAATTCTCTCAGAATGGTACGATTAATTCAGGCATAATTCTGTTTGGAATGAAAATGTAATTTAATAGAATTAAAGTGGCTATGAAATGCAATTTCCAGATTATTTCAGCTTTAATAACAGCAACTCTCAATTTCTTAAAATTTCCCAGTTATGACTAAATTTTAAAAATATGATTTTTTTCTAAATATGTAGTACACATTTATTATTTTAAAATTAGGAAACACAGAAATTACCTACAAACCTACTACTTAGCAACAACAAATATAATCTTTCTTTCTAGCCATTTTATGCAAATATTTTAACATGGCTGAGAACACATTGTACATATAATTTTATAATTTCATAATCTACTTAATCCCATTTCATATTTTGTTGGATTATTAAGTAATGTATTTTTTTTTTTTTGGACTGGGGATTGGACCCAGGAGTACTCTACCACTGAACTCCATCTCTAGCCCTTTTTATTTTTTATTTTGAGACAGCATCTAGCTAAGTTTCTGAGGATCTCACTAAATTGGTGAGACTGGCCTTAAACTTGCAATTCTCCTGCCTTAGCCTCCTGAGTTGCTGAGATTACAGACATGTGCCACTGAGTCCAAACTAAGGATTCCTTACATACATCATACAGATGTAGTTATCAGTTATTTTGTAGACTTCTTTGGATTTTCCTACACAGGCAATCATGTGTAAATAGACAGTCATGGGGCTGGGGTTATGGCGCAGTGGTAGCGTGCTCCCCTAGCACGCGGGAGGCACTGGGTTCGATCCTCAGCACTACATAAAAATAAAATAAAGATATCCTGCCCACCTACAACTAAAAAATAAATACTAAAAAATTTTTTAAAAAAATAGACAGTCATTATGACTTTATTTTTACTTCTTTACTTTATTAAGGTGGCTATTTCACATCCAGTACAAGTTGAAGAGAAGTGGGAAAAGTGGAAATCTTTACCTTGTTCCCAATCTTAGAGAGAAAGCATAAATTCTATGTTAGCTGTCAGTGTTTCACAGACAACCTTTATCAGATTGAAGTTTCCCTTATATTCCAAGGTTCCAAGAGTTTTTATCATAATTGGTTATTTAATTTTGTCAAATGCTTTCTTTTTTTTTTGAAGGGAGGGTGGTACCAGGGATTGAACTCAGGGGCACTCAGCCACTGAGCCACATCCTCAACCCCATTTTGTATTTTATTTAGAGACAGGGTGTCACTGAGTTGCTTAGCACCTCGTATTTTGCTGAGGCTGGCTTTGAACTTGCAATCCTCCTGCCTCAGCCTCCAGAGCCACAGGGATTATAGGCCTGCACCACCATGCCCGCCATCAAATGCTTTCTTGACATCTATTAAAATGATCATATAGGTTTTCCCCTTTATTAATGTGTCAATTACAATAGTTTCAAATATTAAGTCAGTCTTGAATTCTTAAGATAAGCCTACTTGGTCTTAATTATCTGGTTTTTATACACAATTATCTGATGTGCTCGATGTGATCTGCTGTTTTGTTTATATTTTTATGACTATATTCCTGAGAAATACTAGACTGAAGTTTCTTGTCTTTGTCAGGTTTTGACATCAGTATTATCTGACCTTATATCATAAGCTAGGAAGGCTCTCTGCTTTTCTATTTTTTTTTTAATTTTTTTTTAAATTGTTGATGGACGCAATATCTTTATTTTATTTATTTTTATGTGGTGCTGAGGATCGAACCCAGTGCCTCATGCATGCAAGGCAAGTGCTCTGCCACTGAGCCACAACCCCAGCCCCTCTGCTTTTCTATTTTTGAAGGTATTATTTCTTACTTAAATATTTGATAGGATTAATAAATGAAGTAATCTTTCTGGGAAATTTTTTATGGGAAGTATTTGATAATGAATTAAATTTCTATAATAGATATTGGACTATTGAGATTTTTCTATTTCTTCAGTATCAGTTTTGGTAAGCAGTGCTTTTTCAAGGAATTTGTCCATTTCATCTAAATTATCCAGTTTATTAGTATAATAGTCCCCTTTTATCCTTCTTAATATTTGTGATGATATTCTTATTGTCATCCATATACTGATAATTTCTAATTTTCTTTCTCTTTCCCTTATGAATTGCTAAAAGTGAACTTAATATATTTAAAGAACTTTTTATTCTTTTAAATTTCTCTATTGTTTATTTTTATATACCATTTCCATTGTTTCCTTCTTTCTACTTTACATTTAATTTTCTCATCTTTTTCTTGTTTATTAAAGTAGAAACACAGATCATAGACTCTAAACTTCTTTTTTAATATAAATATTTAAAGCAATAAATTTCATCCTAAGCATTGCTTTATCAAATCCCACAAAATCTGATATTTTGTAATATTTATTACTCAGTCCAAGGGCTGGAGATGTAGCTCAGTGGTTGAGTGTTTGCCTAGCATGTGTGAGACCCTGGGCTTGATCCCCAGCACCACAAAAAAATAAATAAAAAAGAAAAAGAAAAGATTTTAATAGAAAAGTTCATGACGGGTTTCATATTCCATCACAAGTAACCTTCAAACAACCATCACTTTTCAAAGTTTGGTAATATCAAAGAATGTCCAAATTAGCTAAAACAGTTATTATTCAGTTAAAAATATGATAATGAGTTCAAAGCCAGCTTCAGAAAAAGCAAGGTGCTAAGCAACTCAGTGAGACCCTGTCTCTAAATAAAATACAAAATAGGGGTGGGGATGTGGCTCAGTGGTTAAGTGCCCCTGAGTTCAACACTTTTTTCTCTAATTCCCCTGATGATTTCTGGTTTGGCCCACAGGCTATTGAGAAGTATAGTGTTTACTTTCCAAATATTTCAAGCTTTTCTAGTTATCTTTTTATTATTTATTTCTAATTTGACTGCTATGATTAAAGAATACATTGTCTTAATATTTCAGTCTTCTGAAATTTACTGAGACTCAATTTATGGTCCAGGCTATGCTCTATCTTGGTGAACATTCATATGCATTTGAAAAGAACAAGTATTTATTTCACAGTAATTGGGTACTCCATCTTTAAATATCAATTAGATTAAGGTGATTAAGCATTTTGCTTCAGGCTTTTGTATCCTTAGGGATTTTCAAGTTACTTGTTAAATCAATTCCTGAAAGAGGGTTAATATCTCCAACTATAACAGGTTTGCCTATTTCTCCATTTAACACTCAGATTTTTTTTTCATTGTGGTAATTTCTATTTTCTTTATTTTTGTTTGTTAAATATTAGTAGTAATCTACTATTAATTTTACCCTTATGACCTTTTTAAAAATACTATATAACAAATTCTTACAATGAGGCGATTTCTTGCTTTTCAGTTCTGGCCACTCTGCAGCCCATCCCTGTCCTGAGGTCAATCTTGCCCTTAGTACAAAGGAAGTAACTCTCACATTTTGCTTCACGTATTTAAAAAAAAAAAAAATTTTATAACTTTTTCTATTGTTTTTTTATGTGGTGCTTTGGATCGAACCCAGTGCCTTACCAGTGCACATGCTAGGCAAGTGCTCTACCACCGAGCCACAACCCTAACCCCCTTGCTTCGTGTATTTTAAAACTGTTATTATTAGATACATATGTATTTGGAATTGTTAGAGCTTCCTAGTGAATTGACATTTGATACTTTAATGTCTGTAGAAGTGGAAGTCCCTCTTTGTCTTTAATCATAGTTGTTGAAGTCTATTTTGACTGATATAAACATAATCATACAAGCTTTCTTATGCTTACTATTGGGCATGGTGTATCTTTTTCCACCCCTTTATTTTAAATCTATCTATTTCTTTATATTTACATGCTGATCAACAATGTGTGGCTCTTTCACTTAGTCTGAAAAATCACTCTTTTAATTGGAGGAATTAATTCATTTACATTTAATGTAATTGCTGCTATGTCTGGCTTTAGGTCTACCATTTTGCCATTTGTTTCCCATTTGTCCCATGTACATCTGTTATTTTTCCTCTTTCCATGCATTCTTTTGAGTTAATTTTTTCTCTTTTTTCTTTCTTTTTATTTTTCTCCCAGATGGGGGTCTCACTATGTTGTGCAGTCTAAACTTGGACTCACATTCCTCCTGCTTTATCCTCCCAAGTTGCTAGGATTGTAGGCATATATAAAATTAATTTATTTGTTAAATTAATAAATTTATTTAAATAAATTTTACTCAATTGAATTTTGGGGGGGGGGGTATGAGGGATTGAACCCAGGGGCACTTTACCACTGAGCCACATCCCCAGCCCTATTTTGTGTTTTATGTATAGACAGGGTCTCACCGAGTTGCTTGGCGCCTTGCCGTTGCTGAGGCTGGCTTTGAACTCGTGATTCTCCTGTCTCAGCCTCCCAAAGTGCTGGGATTATAGGCATGCGCTACCACGTCAGGCTCCTACTTCATCATTTTTAAAGGGTAATTTCATGGGATAAATGTTTCTGTGTTAACAGGTTGTTGTTGTTGTTTTTCTCTCTTAAGCACACTAAAGATGATCCATCATCTTCCAGGCTCTGTTTTTTCAGTTATCATTTATACCATTATTCTCCAATTGGAATGTCATTTTTCTCTTCCTGCTTTCAAGATTTTTCTTTTCAGCAGTTTGACTATGCTGTGCCTAGGTATTATTTTCTTTGTATTTATTTTCTGGGGTTTGTTTACCTTCCTGGACCTGGACATTTATTTGTTTTTTTTTTTTTTTGTTTTGTTTTTTTTTCTTTTTTACCAAATTTGGAAAGCTCTGGCCTGTGTTTCTTCTAAGATTTTTCTGCATCTTTTCCCCTTCCCCTCACATCTTTTTTTTGTTTTGTTTTGCAAGGGGTTGGGGGAAGGGGTGAGGTTTATTAGGGATTGAACTCAGGGCCTCATGCATGCTAGCAAGAGCTCTCCCGCTGAGTTATATCCCCAGACCCTTTTTTCTTCTTACTTTGAAACATGGTCTCATGAAGTTGCCCAGGCTGGCCTTGAAATTGTAATCCTCCTGCCTCAACCTCTCGAGTAGCGAGGATTACAGGTATGCATGGTCACACCTGGCTCTCCCTCCTTTCTTTCTGACTAATTCAATGTATATTAGATTGTTTTTGATACTGCCTCAGAGGTCACTGAAGGTCTGTGTTTTGTTTCATGTAATATTTTTCATTCTGTTCTTTACCTGGATAATTTCTATTGATCTGTCTTCAAGTTCACTGACCTTCTCTTCCCTGGTATCTACATCAGTTGGATTTTCACTTCATATGCTATACATTTTGGTTCTAGACTTTTAAGATTCTTTTTCTTCTTCTTTTTTTTTTTTAGTTGTAGGTGGACAGAATATCTTTATTTTATTGTTATGTGGTGCTGAGGATCGAACTCAGTGCCTCACGCATGCTAGGCGAGCACGCTACCACTGCGCCATAACCCCAGCCCTTAAGATTCTTCTTTATAGTTCCCATTTCTGTTGAGATAGCTGCTTTTTGAGTTATCATCTGCTAATTCCAACATCTGAGCCATCTCTAGGTCTGTTTCTATTGATGTTGGGTCAAATTTTCCTGTTTTTTCACACACTAGTAGTTATATTCAACACTGTAGAGGATACACTGAAGAGACTCTGGGTTTTGTTATCTTTCTCTTAAGATCACGAACTTTCATTAAAAATTTAATGAAATTAAAGGCAGCTCAATTACTTGCTGTGCAACTGGTGGAAAATGGTTTAACACTTTATTGGAATGAATCTGGTTCAATTTTACTTTTACAGAACAAATGGAATACAGTTCATACTCATAACATGCAGCCTTTCTAGGATTTCAGTGAAAATTCTGAGGTATATACTAAGCCTCTCTAACTTGGTAGGACTCACACTTCAAACTATCTTCCCTGAAATGGACAGCAGATAAAATGTCTGCTCAGGTTCTTCAGCCTCCAGCTGTTGCTTGCTACAAGGTTTCTTGGTGTCCCATGTATGTGCAGTTCAGTGGTCAAACAAAAACTTGCAAAGAATTTATGTACAGATTCTGGGGCTTCTCCTTTGTGGTCTTTCATTTCTACAATCTTTCCCTTAACTTCCAGATGTTATAGTAACCCGAGTTCCATTTTCTAGTATGTCAGCCTAAATAACAGAGGCTTTATACTTGAATTCTAGCCACCTACACCATGTGGCTTGGGAGATACACTCAGGGGAAAAGTTATTTAAACATGTATCTCACCTACTATAGTACAGATCCCTTTTTTTAGGCATTCAGTCTCCTGTAGTTTCTGCCTGCTGCTGATTGCTCTCCAGTACCTTCAAATACTTTTAAATTTTTTCCCAGAGCTAAGAGGAAGCTGTGGGAGAGTTAGTCATATATAAGCTTCTCTGCCATTAATGAACTGGAACTTCTTTTTCTTAAATAGGTATTTTAACATTTGAGTTGGATATTTATCCATTTACTCCTAATTTTCCCCTAGTAATGAAATCACTTAAGACCATAAAATTTTTTTCTTACAAGTTTTCCTTTATTATTTTATCTCCTCTATTATTTTTTATCTCATTTTTATTATTTATCTATATCTCATTCATCTCTCCCACGAGAATGGAAGTTCTTTGAGAACAGAGACTTTGTCTTACTACCCATTTGGCACATCCTAGATGCATAATAACAATTTGTTAAATAAACAAATGAATTTCTGAGCATTCTGTTGTTACTTATTTGATCTCCTTTTTCACCCAATTCTTCAGAGCATAAAAATGCTGACTTGTTTGTTTAGTTGTTGATGGGCCTTTATTATTGATTTATTTATTTATATGTGGTGCTAAGAATTGAACCCATTGCCTCACACATGCTAGGCAAGCACTCTACCCCTGAGCCACAACTCCAGCCCCAAAATGCTGATTTTTTAAAAATGTCCCAAGTACAGATGCATCTTGGTTTACAATGGGATTGTATCCAAATAACCCCATTGTAAATTGAAAATATCACAAGTTGAAAATGCACTGAAGCCAGGCATGATGGCATATGCTTGTAATTCCAGCAACTTGGGAGACTGAGGCAGGAGGATCATGAGTTCCAGGCCAGCATCAGCAATTTAGCAAGGCCCTAACCAAGTTAGCAAGGACCTGTCTCAAAATAAATAAAAAGGGCTTGAGATGTGCTCAGTGGTAAAGTGCCCTTTGGTTCAATCCCCAGCACCAAAAAGAAAATGCACTTAATATACCTACTCTACCAAACATCACAGCTTAAAAACACAGTACACTGTAGAATATCAATTGTTTGTTCTCTTGATCTCAAGGCTAAATGGGAGCTGGGGCTTGCTCTTGCTGCCCAGCATTCTGAAAGAGTATCATACTGCATATCACTACCCCAGGAAAAGATCAAAATTCAAAACTTGGAGTACAGTTTCTACTAATGCCTATTGCTTCAAACTCAACCATCATAAGGTCAAAAAATTGTAAGTCAAACTATAATTCATCTGGGACTGTAATTGAAATAAAAGGTAGCTCTTTTTTCCTGTTATTTTAATGTCTTCTTAAAATAAATAATACAAGCCAGGAAGAGTGGAATACAACTATAGTCCCAGCTACTCAGGAGGCTGAGACAAAGATCACTTGAGTCCAGGAGTTCAGGGCCAGCCCGGGCAACATGAAAGGAAAGGGAAAGGAAAATACATTCACTTGGTCTAAAGTTCAAAAGTACAAAAGGTTATATAGTGAAAAATCTCACTTTTATCTCCCCATCATCCAATTCCTCTCCTGAGAAGGAACAAATTTGAGTTAGAAGGTACTTTTAGCAGGGCATAGTGCCACACACTTATAATCCCAGAGACTTGGGAAGCTGAGGAAGAATGCCTGCATGTTCAAGACCAGCCTCAACAACGTAGAGAAACCCTGTCTCAAAATAAAAGAAAAAGTAGCTGAGGAGGTAGCTCATTTATAAAGTACTCCTGGTTTCAATACTCAGTGCTCCCCCCACAAAAAAAAGTTATTTTAAATTTTATATTTTCACTAAGTACTAGTCAAATTTCCTTTTCCTTTTTAATAGTCTCACCAGACAAATACTACCTTTCCACTTTAATTGCTATGGTAGGAGATAAGAAACGTACTACAGCTGGGCATAGTGGCGCACGCATGTAATCCCAGTAGCTCAGGAGGCTGAAGCAAGAAGATTGTGACTTCAAAGCCAGCCTCAGCAATTTAGTGAGGCCCTAAGCAACTCATGGAGACTTAAATAAATACAAAAACAGGGCTGGGGATGTGGCTTAGTGGTTAAGTGCCCCTGGGTTCAATCCCTAGTACCCAAAAAAAAACCAGAAAAAAGAAATCTAATACAATTTTCCTGCGAGCCTCTCTTCCATCAGTCTTCCTGTCAAAACTTCATTATAGAGGCAAACAAACCCACTCAGACTTCTAGCTCTAGCTAAAATTTCTCTTCTACCTTGTCCTATCACCCAAGCATATTTTCTTGGACAGACAGAATTCATTTCATATTTTTAAAAAATCTAGGCTGGGAGTGTGGCTCAGTGGTAGAGCGAGTTGCCTAGAACATGTGAGACACTGGGTTCGATCCTCAGCATTGCATAAAATAAAATAAAATAAAATAAAGGTATTGTGTCCATCTACAAATAAATCTATGGATCCCTGAGGTACCCATAAGTTTCTTTTCTACTCTAAATATTTTCTTAGAACAAACTGCTAAATTAGTTTTTGGAGGAAAGTTTCCTATTTATTTGTTCTGCTAGTGTTGTCTTTTTTTAAAGAGTGTCAGAAAAGGACAATTTTACTTTAACACAAGCTACTTTCATATATAATAATGCACTTCTGACCATTTTTGGAGACTGCATGAACATTTTCATGCCACAAGGGTGCACTAAATACCACTTTATTACATATAGTAAAATGAATGTTTATTTCTGGTTTATATATTCTGCTTCCTCAAAGACTACTCAATCTTCATTTTGTAAATATATCCCGTGTTCAATACAAACCTAATGTCACCAAAATAAGTATCAATTGTCATAATATTATAACATTCCACTTTACCTCATAAATCAAGTCGATTTTTTGAAATGTTGTTCTATATATACTACTTCATATGCTGTTGATCTATAAACTGGTTTTGAAAACTTGCCATTAGAACTCAAAAAACAGGTTGGGGATGTAGCTCAGTGGTATTGTGTGTGCTCAGCATTCATCAGGCCCTGGGTTCAATCCCTAGGACCTACCCACCTCCCACAAAAAAGAACTTACAAAACATTACATGGAATCATATTATTATAGTCACATAACATATATTTACAGTGGCATTTCTCCTGAATATAAACAGTAGTATTATTTATAGTGATTATTTATCAAGTATCTACTAAGCAACATCATTATGATGGATGATTTAAATCATCATCTCTATTCCTCACAATAAATTACAACAGGGTTTCACTCTGTTTTAGAGTTGATGAAACTAAGTTTCAAACATACTAAGCAACTTCTCAAAGGCTACATAAAATCTAAGTGGTAGAATTGAGATTTGAAACTAGGTCCATAAAGCTACAAAATATCCAAGCTCTTTGGCTATACCCTTGTGATGAAGAATAAGAAAGCACTTTCATCTTACCCATAGTCATCTATTAGGTGAGAGCCAAGTACCACCACGTCAAGTTCAAAGAACTCAGGTTCTGTTTTAATGCCAAACATGATTGGCGCAAGTTTAGAATAATCAGCACGGTTGCAAGTAGCAACACAAACCCGAAGCTTTCGGTTATTCCCGTTCTTCTCCATGACTTGTTTTTTTCGTTTGGAGAGTTTCTTAAAATAGAGTTCCTAAAGTTGCAAAAATAAAAATTGTTTGTTATCAGAATAATTCATAGATATAAAAATACAACTTTTCAGTTCAAAGTCCTACCATTTAGTGTAGTGATTCTTAATCTATTTTTTCCAACCCCACTCCTATGAGACACTCCTACCATAACTGCCAGTTATGAAATTCCAGGAGACTAACTAACTCAACCCCTCTCTCCCACACTCAAGAAAACACACTGGAATGCAATTTAAAAAGAGTGACATAACTCAACTTTCATTTAAAAGGTAAGTATCAGCTCTTTATTATTAGTTAAGAATTACTTGCCATATCTCACAACTGAGCCCAACATATCAGATTGTTGGAAAACTGTGGTAGAAAACCAAAGAGAACCATTGATAATTTAACTCCCTCACTTTGTAGAAAGGGAAACACAGGTTTTAAGAGGGGAAATTACTTCCTCAAGATTCAAGATCACATCTTACGAGGCACATAATCTACTCAGCCTCACACTATATATATATAAGCACTGTGATTAGTACTGGGGAAGAGAATGATAAGTAATATAAAAACCCTGTTTTTAATACATCATTAACACCTCTACGCTAGTGCCTACAAAGCTTACAACCCTAATGGCTAGCAGATATCTCCAGCTGTACATCCCATAGGCACCTTAAAGTCAATGTCCCAGGCTGGAGATATAGCTTAGTGGTAGAGAACCTGCCTAGCACATGTGAAGCCCTGGGTTCAATGCCCAGTACCACAATAAAACAAAACAAATACAAGTCAATGTCCCAAACTGAATTCATTTTCTTTTTTAAACCTGTTCCTTCTTAATTGTTCTCTTAGTATGCACATCACTCATCAAATGCCTTGATGTTCCTGTACTCTGTTCCTCTCATCCTCACTTTCTGTTCCATTACCTCCTAAGTTCTGTCAGTTCACCTCCTAAATATCTTCCAAATCTCCTTCTCTTCTTCCCTACCAGGACATCCCCTAGTCCAATCCCTCGTCTTTAGCCTGAACTATTGAAACAACTGTCAAAGTGGTCTACCAGTCTCTACTCCTACTCTGCCTCCTACAGACTGTCAAAGTGATCCCTCTAAAGTTTATAAATCAGATTATTATGCTGACCAGGATAGACTGCTATGGGGCAAAATCCAAATTGCTGATCTGAACCTAATCCATCCTTTTATGCCATTTCTCCACTACCTACAATTATCCTTACTCTGTGCCAAAGCACCAACCATATCAAACTGCCTACAGTTCAACTAATGGATTTCTGTGCCTTTCTTGGTAAAAGTACTTCACCTAAAACTTGCCTTTCCTCTTGTTTGGACTCCTACTCATCTTTCAGAACTTAGTCTGAACCAGGCACAGTGGTGCACACCTGTAATTCTAGTGACTTGGGAGGCTGCAGCAGGAGGATTGCAAGCTCAAGGCCAACCTTATGAACTTAGCAAGACCTTATCTCAAAAATAAGCTTTTTTTTTTTTTTTTTTTTTTTTTAACGAAGGCTCAGGACGTAGCTCAGTGGTAAAGTAACTCTGAGTTCAATCACCAATACTGGAAAAAAAAGAAAAAAGAAAAACTCAGGTCGAGTATGGTGGCACACGCCTATCCCATTGGCTCAGGAGGCTGAGGCAGGAGGATCCAAGTTCAAAGCTAACCTCAGCAACTTAGTGAGGCCCTAAGCAATTCAGTGACACCCTCTCTAAATAAAATATTAAAAAGGGCTGGGGATGTGACTCAAAGGTTAAGTGCCCTTGGGTTCAATAGGAAAGAAGGAAGGGAGGGAGGGAGACTGACTCAGGCTGAGCATCACCTCTTCTCTAAAGGCTTCCCATATGCCTCACCTAATAGCTGGGTCCTCCTCACCCAGCTATTAGTTGCTACCTCCCTCTGAGGACTGCAGCCCTACGATACACAAATATACTATTGTTCAATTTGTCTGCCTACCTCTGCCCCCATCCCATCACACCCTCCATTCAAAAGTAAAAACTGGAGCAGGAAGTAAGAGGTTTGTTTTATGGAACCTTTTAAACTGCTCTACCTCGATGTAAAATTACACCTCATGGACTCTGATCTCAATGCTTAGGTTTCAGGAAGTACATCAATATTTAGAATTTGTAACCAGGAATCCAGAGAACTTGACTAAGGGTGTCCAAACAAGGGATGCTGTCCTCTGAAACTCACTGGAAATCCTATCAGCAGCCCTCTATTGTTGGTACTTCATCTTTTAGGGAAGAATTCTGTGACCCTGCAAACTGCACCATCATTAGGCCCATTCTGAATTTACAATCCCCAGTAAAAACTAATTCCATCCAAAAGATAGCACCTGTAAGATAATGAGCATTCTGCCACAAGAATATTCAGAAGAACTAAGTACTACATAATCATTAAAAATCAAAAATATTCTTCCAACAATGGCTATATTGAGAGTTCTTGTATATAGCCTTTCTTCCACTAATCAAATTTGTGAATAAACTTTTGGTGATATTAAATTTGCCAGGTGAGGCAAAGTAAATTATTCATGGTTGGTCAATTTCTACTTACTTTACGAGAACAGTAAACTTTCCATCTGGCAGTGCTTAGTATTTACCAAGTTACTGAACAGTTATTCTACCTGAATTGAGTAAGCCAGCCATGTAAATAAACTGTGAAATATTCAACAATGTAATTTGGGAGGGGGGTAACCAGGAATTGAACCCAGGAGTGCTTAAGCACTGAGCCACATCTTCAGCTCTTTCTTACTTTTTAAATTTTGAAATAGGGTCTCATTAAGTTGTTTAGAGCCTCACTAAGTTGCTGAGGCTGGCCTCAAACTTGCGATCCTCCTCCTCAAGAGGGAGGAAAGGGAAAAGAAAATGGGGGTGAAAAGGCTTTATATTTTATGTGGACTTTTTCTATATAGTATATAAATTTTTGAGGGGTAGGGGGCAGTACTGGGAATTGAACCCAGGGCCCCATGTATGCTAGGCAAGTATCCTACCACTGAGCTACACCCTCATTCTCTTTTTAAATTTTTGAGACAGAATCTAGTTAAGTTGCCAAGCTGCCCCTGAACTTGTGATCCTCCTGCCTCAGCCTCGAGTGGCTGGGATTGTAGGTGTGCACCATTACGCCCAACTATATAAAAAAATTTTTAAATCATAGCATAAGCAAAGATAAGAAACAAACATGGTAACATGTTAATGTGCATTAAATCTTGGTGAATTGGCAGGGTATTGTATCGATATCTTTTTCAGGATATTTGAAATACTCATTAGTAAAAAAGAAATATTTCTTGTTTCTTTCTTCACTTGTGGGGGGGGGGTACTGGAGACTGAACCCAGGGGCACTCTACCACTGAGCTGTTACATCCTAGCCCTTTAAATTTTTTATTTTGTGACAGGGTCCTGCTAAATTATGGAGGTTGGCCTCAAAGTAGCTGGGATTACAGGTGTGTACCACCACACCAGGAAAAAACAATAACTCTTTTAAACGAACATGCATGAACAGGGATGTTGTCCATAATCCCCTAAAGCCTAAAGCTCACAAAGTTACAAGGAGGTATTGGATATTTGCATTCATTTCATTCTTTAATCCCACAAGTGTGCCAGGCATAGTAATCCTAGCCACTTGGGAGGCTGAGGCAGGAGGATCACAAGTTCAAAGCCAGCCTCAGCAACTTAGCAAGGCCCTAAGCTACTCAGGGAGAACCTGTCTCAAAATTTTAAAAAAGAAAAAAATTTTTTTAAAGGGCTGAGATGTAG
>PVHX01004242.1:69795-129049 GCA_004024805.1 Geosciurus inauris | reverse complement strand
GGATTGAACTCATGGGCACTCGACCACTGAGCCACATCCCCAGCCCTATTTTGTGTTTTATGTAGAGACAGGGTCTCACTGAGGCTGGCTTTGAACTCGTGATTCTCCTGTCTCACCCTCTCTAAGTGCTGGGATTACAGGCTTGTGCCATCGCGTCCAGCTCTTTCTATCACAGTTATGATGGAGTTGTTTAACAAACATCCTTTCAGTTCTTAACATTTCTTATAAGAAACGTTATAGCACAGTGTTAATTGTGTAAATGATGATGTGTAAGATTATATAATTTAAAAATAATAAAGGCCACATTTAGTATTGCTTTGGTGTCAAGTGCAAGTCTATTAAAGTGATACATATATTGAGAGTGGCACATTTTTTGTCTACTTTCATAAACTGAAATATTGGATTTAAATCAGAATATTAAACTGCATTGAGTGAATGTTATGCAACAATGAAATATTTATGATGAATGGATAGGAAAGGGTGAAGGGAATAGCCTTGAATCTCTTTCATGAATGTTCTTTCTTGCCAGAGCAGTGATTGCCACCTGCTCTGGCCACTGCTATCCTTGCTGTGTTGATGGCAATTTCTGCCCATTTAAGGTTTGTAGACAGGTGCCAGTATCCCATATCCCCACCTGCCACCCACCAATTTCAGCTTGTCGCTCTGCCAGTTTTCCCTTTTCCTCCAGCCTGCTGAATCTGTGCCCAGCATCTAATAATCTTTATGGTGTATCACCAGTGGATTGGGCCTCATCAGCTAGGGGCTGCTTCTTGCTGATTTTCCTTCTGAAAATTGAAGCCAGTTGCTGAACACCTGGTTGTCTAGGTCACAGAACCTGCATTTCATCTTTTGTAGCTGCCATATATTTGAGTTATAATGACCGATTTTTGTATTTGCATAACAACTTGCATAATATTTCTTCATCTTAATGACCCTTGAAGCAAAGGAAAAGGGGCAAGATGATAACAGGATAGTCAGTAGAAATGTAATTATTCTAACAGTTTTGTTTTTGGCCAGCTGAATTTAAAGTAGGTGTTTCTGGATCCTTCTTTCTAGGATTATATCTAATTGAGATATTTGGTTAATCAGAATACTTTTAATATCTGCGCTATTCCAATTTTGCTATCAAAAATTCAGTTATAATGCTGAGGAAAGTTTTGTGGTAAACACACAAATATAACCCTGTGTTTGTAATTTGCATCAGAAAAAGTGATCTGTGGAATATTAAGGTACCCTATAAGAGCTAATAATCTGCTAGTTTTCCAGCTTTTTTTTTTTTTTTTTCTCCCCTTTTTGCAGAGGCGGGAATCTATAGTAGAAAAGTAAGTCCTGCCGTTCTAGGATCTTGAATTTTTATTTGAGAATAATGTTTCAGATTATAATTTTTTTGTGGAACGTGGTAGGAAAATGCAAGGAAAAGACTAATATTTAACACTTTGTAAATTATTTTATATTAATGATTGTAGATTTTTTCAGTTCCAATTTTTAGATTCTGTGGTAGAAATATCTATTCCTAATTGTATTTTTAAAATGCTAAAACATGACAGTTTCATGGTGTTGGCTTATCTGATTTGGCTGATTATCTGTTATAATGGAGAGTATCTTTTTTTTTTGTTTTGTTTTGTTTGTTTCTGTGAAGGACAGGGACGCATCCTGGGTTGGTTCTCAATGTCAGGTGATACAAAAAAAACTGGAAAAAATGCTGCCTGTACATAACCTTGCTACATTAATAGTACTTTCCCTGAACCTTGGCTTTACTCTGGCAAGAAGTGGGTAGACACAAAATGACATTCCTTCTTTTGGAATCAGATGCATTTCTCAGTAGTGGAATTTTTGTGATATTTTGCAAATCTCAGAAGCTATACTGCCTGCTAGTTTATGAAAGACATGCCAAATAGCATTCCCTTGAGCTTATCCAAATGAAAGACCCAGCTCAGTTTTCTCTTTAGTACACAGGAAAAGTGATTTAATTTAGAAGACTGGTGTGTGTTTGTGTGTGGACAGGAGTGATAAGCCACTAATAGAAATGGAGCATCCTGTAGTTAGTATATTATTGCTTTCCAAATGGGAGCTATGTACTAGATTGATTTTACTTTGCTGTTATGAGAATTTTCTCTTCTTCATTTATTTAATTTTCATACTCCTTAAAATGTCTGAATGAAAAAATGTGGCCATAAAAATAGGGTGTAGGGTGGGGAGTGAGAAGGGATAGTGAGGGCAAGCAAATTAAAATTCTTTGAGAAAACAAACATTATGGTTTGGGGACTTAGACTTTGTGCACTCACTCTGAAAGTTACTGTGTGACACTAGAGAATGAGAGGACCGTGAGAGGGCTTTCCAGTTGTTTTTAGAAGTTTGTGAAAATTTTCAGTGGGATGGTTCCCACTAAAAATTGTCAATAGTAATAGAAGTGACTTTCTTTTCTTTTTTCTTTTTTTCCTGCGGTGCTAAGGATCCAACCCAGGGCCTCACACATGCTAAGCAAGCATTTTATCACTGAGCTCCATCCCCAGACTGATCGAGGTGACTTTGTAAGGGGCCTATAGTTGAGGGAAGACTTGGGAAAACGATGTCAGTATCTGAGGTAAGAATAAGGGACTTTTATAGGCAGTCTTGGTTTTCCACGGATGACCTTTTGTGAAACCTTTACTTTCTCTAGTCCAGCTTCACCACTGAAGCTTTTTCTCATGTGTAAAAGTTGCCGATCTCTTCTTCCTTTTGCCTTTTATTAAATTTTGTCCTCTTCCTCAATGTTGGTGGCACACAAGGATTTCTTCTTCATCCTTTACTGTTTGCTTTCCTTGTGTGATAACATCTGCTTCTAGGGTTCCAGCCCTGACTTCATTTTCCTGAGCTCTGGGCCAGATTTTCAGCAGCCTAAGAGGTACATACTCACGCGGATGTGCTTCAGGCGATCTTAGACTCAATCTGTCAGAAACAAGTTTCATCCTTCTCCCTCCGGTTTGTTCTCTTTTGTTCATTTGTATCCTCATCTACCTTGTCATTTTATGTAGAAATATTTGATACCTAACCCTTCTTCTTTTTTTCACCCTGCCTAGACTGTTCCATTCAGTTACCCCAGCAATTCTACACCTAAAATATCTTAGGTTTGATCTCTGCTTCCATTAATACATTAGTATATATACATACAAAATAATTTTTCTTAGTGTGAAATAGCAAAAATTTATTCTCTCACAATTCTTTTTATTTCCTCCCATTTTTTAATTGGTGTATTATAGTTGTATATAATGGTAGGATTTGTTGTTACCTATTTCTTCATACATACAATATAACAATAGGATTTGGCCACTATCATTCCCTAGTATTTCTGCTTCTCTTGTAATTCTTGAGACTATGAATTCAAAATGTGTCAGCAGGACCATTCTCTCTCTGAGGTTATTAGGAGAGGACACTTGTCTCTTCCAGCTTCTGGTGGTTCCTGGCCATTCAAGGCATTCCTTGGCTTGTAGAAGCATCACTCCAGTCTCCCTGTGTGTCTCTATTATATCTTACCTAGTCTTTTGAGTATTATCTTCTGGGTGCCGAAGATATTTGAATTCTAATCAATTCTTAAACATTCTGGATACTCAGTGATTGTTGAAAATCAACCAATTTATATTTTACTAAGAAGTACATGACATGGGGGAGGATTTTGAATATCTGTGGAGTAAATTAGCCGGAGAATGGTTACTATGAGTATGCTCTTTAATATTGCTTTCAGCAGGATTTATATTCTGCATGGAACTCAGTGCTTTTTGGACCAGGTAATCTAGAGGAGAGCAGACAGCACTGGGAGTTAGAACTTTGTTCCAGTCTTGGCATTGCCATTAGCTGTAATGGCGTGGGTATAAGCCACTGTCCCACACTCAGAAATGGGAATAACATTTGCCCCGTATTTCTTGTTGGATTTTCATATGAGCCAATGGAAAAAATGCATAATAACATGAAAAACTGGCATTATTTTCATTTGGCTTAGGCAGGATCATTGTAATCCTAATAATTTTAGTGGTTGTGTGTGTGTGTGTGTGTGCTTTAACTTTAACAAATTCTTGTGAATTTGATTATAATATTCCCTGGAAATGAGGAATTATTGAAATGGAAATAGTTTAATTGAATGTTAAAACATGAACTTATTGCCCAAACTAAATCTAATTAGTAGAGCATGATAGTCATGTGGCATGGTTTTGATTTACTTTTTCCTAAAACAAATAATTATTTATTTGGATTTGGGAGCCATGGAAACATTAGGTTGGCATGGGGATCAATGAACAGGCCATATAGATTTTGAGAGTTTATAGATATACCTACAGCTCTTTGGGTCAGTGATCTGTAAAAATAAAAATTTACTTAGAATTATGTTTACAACTTGCCTTTCTCAGAAGTAATATTGATAGTTGGGTAATTTCACAAAATTTAACAGGCCAAACTCTACAGATAGGAGAATTTTTTCCACATAGTTTTTTTTTTTTTTAAATGTCAATTTCTTTAATTGCTAGTAATATCAAACTTTACCCCATAGATTTGTTAATGACTAATGTTTGATGACTTTATTTTTTTTTTTAATTTTTTTTTTTTTAGTTGTAGATGGATACAATGTCCCCACTTTACTGCTTTGTACGTGGTGCTGAGGATCGAACCCAGTGCCTCATGCATGCGAGGCAAGCGCTCCACCGCTGAGCTACAATCCCAGCCCCACATAGGTTTTTGTATTTGGAAGACAGCCAGCTTAGAAGAGTGCTTTCTTAAGTGTCTCTTATGGGGCACAGATGTTTTATAAAGTAATTATCTTAAATGTGAGATCACTCTGGGAGGGGCTGGAGATAGGAGGGAATTTTCGGGGAAGAAGAAATTGAGTTATGAATTGAAGAGAACGATTCATATGATTCTGTGAGAAAATTGAATTGAGCCTTAGTGTCACGCTCCAGGAGAGGATATTTGGATGGAACCTACAGATAAAATATTATTTAAAAAAAAGTTTTTAGTGGATCTGTGAGCTTAAAGGGAGCTCTGGCCTGGGGCTGGGGGAAGCAGGGAACAGTGGACAGGGAGTCTGGACTTTTGGGACAGCATGGAGAATGAAGCAAGGGATGGTAAAGAGTACAGATCCTGAATAACCCTGATTAGGGAAAACCAACAAGTGACTGTGATGGGTGGTGTCGTTTGTGAAGTCTAAATTCTGTTGCATGCATGTTCTTTTCTTCCCAGTATCACCTGTATTTCTCAGACTGCTCTAATAGAAAGTGAAATTCTGTGAATATTCATGGCTAGCTGAGTGTGATGTTTTGTGATGCCCACTGATAAGAGGGAATGGCAGAGGATAGAACAAGGATGCAGAACCAAGACGTCAGTTGTGAAGATACCCTCTCCACTTCAAGTCCTCAGGTAGTGGCTTTCACTTGTTTCTTGTATGAGACGGTGATAGCACTTCAGTTGGGACATATATTCAGTTGAATCCCAGGGTGTCCAAATATTCTGAACATTAAATCTAGCTAAAAGAGAGAGGATGCTCTTTAGCTAAGCTTAGCATTATCACTCAAACACGTGCACTGTTAATAACAGTTTATCTGCAGTCATTAGAACATTTAATGCTCAGTAGTTTCACTGAAAGTGTAGTATTAACAATAATCAGCCTGACATAGAACAGCTTGGGATTTGGAGTCAGAGATGCTTTCAGTCGTAGTTCTGCCACTTAGAGCTGTGTGACTATAAGCAGATCACCTGCCTTTTGTTGAAGTAACATTTACCTCATATGCATATGGTCACGATGCTAGATATTTCACATGTGTGTGTACAATGAAACTGCATGGTACTTGATATTAGATGTTAATTTTCTCATTTCTAGCTGATGTTGAGACTAGGGATTAAAATTAGATCAGAGTTATAAACACCGTAACAGCTGTAGTTTATTCAAAAATGATGTGAAGTGGCTTTTTCTAAGCAAAATCTTCATCTTACCTAGGAAATGTAGCGTATTTAATGTTGATATGAGAGCCGTAGACCAAGTGCCATAGTGTGGCATTGTGAGCCTGACCTGCAGTGAGAGTACCCCAGCTTTTATGGAATAGTTTAGCTAACTTTTTAAGGACCTTTTCTCATCTGATATTTTATGATTTTTGTACAAAATGTGGTTTTTATCACACTTTTATTTGATTTATTTTATGATCTGCCTGTTTCTTTCCCTAGAAGTAAGTACTACATTTTTGGTATACCAGAGTTTTATATATGAGACACTTTTAGTAAATGTTCATTAAATGACTGAACTTACAAATTGTGTCCAGCTGATATTTGGAGATGTTGGTCTGCAGGTTGGCATTAACTACTTCCTACAGGAACCATTTTGAAAATGTGAAGACAAATAACCATTGTGAAAAAACTTCTCGATTGTTATGTAAACTTAGTAGAATGAGATTGATTAGAGCAGGTTTGTTCAAGGAATTGATATTTGCATTAACACATTTTCTTTGTAGCAATGACAATTCTATTTAGTGACTTGGATTTAAGGTCTGTTGCTAGTAAAGTGAAATTATACAAATGATTTAGGTTTTTTCCTATTTCTAACAAGGCACTGTGTATCATATTTTCAAGATACAAAGGGTTCATTTTTATTTTCATATTTAATTTATTTATTTGTTCTATTTAGGCTTACATGATAACAGAGTGCAATTTGATTTCAAACGGTTCATTTTAATTGCATAGGAATGTCTTCTTTTAAATGCCATTCATTTTTTTGACAGCTTTGTTGAGGCATAATTCACTGCCTTAAAATTTACCTTTTTAAAAATTAAGTAGCTTTTCATATATTTACAGAGTTGTGACACCATTATCACAATCTAACTTTAGAATATTTTTATCATCACAAGAGACCTTAACCCCATTAGCTGTCACTCCCCCATTCCCTATCCTTTAGAGATTGTTACTGATATGATTTCTGTTTCTATAGATTTTTCATATTCTGGACTTTTCATTTGAATGGAGTTATGTAATGGATAGCTTCTTGTGATTTGGTTCTTCCACATAACATGTTTTCAAGATTCATCCATATCTAAGCATATATCAGGACTTGATTCCTTTTTACTGCCAACTGTTTTTCAGTTTTATAGCTATACCACATTTTGTTTATCCATTTGTCAGCTGATGAGCATTTTAGTTTATTTCTTTTTTAGCTATTATGAATAACGCTGCCGTGAACATTTATGTACCCATTTCTGTGTGGATGTGTACTTTCTTTCTCTTGGGTACATACCTAGGTGTGGAATTAATGGGTTACATGCTAACCGTATTGCCACTCACTTTTATAAATAGAAAATTAGAATGTTTATAAGCATTTATACTTCATTCTTTATGATTGGAAAGCATTTTAAAAGGCAAACATATTTAAAGTTATTACTTATTATAATAAATTCAGATATGGCCTTTATATTTGTCAGAGAAAACAGAATCACTTGGTGGATATTTAAAGAGCAAACATTTCCATCTTTTAATTGTCATTATAGTTGGATAAATACTTAAAAATCTCAGATAACATAAATATAGTACAAGATCAATCTTCATATATGTCCAAAGAGTGATGAGAGGGGCTTGGAGAAGTTCAAACAAGGAGAAGGTGCAAAGAACATTCTATGAAGGGGAGTGACAGCTAATAGATTAGGGTCTCTTTTGGAGCAATAGAAATATTGTAAAATTAGATAGTGGTAATGGTTGTACAACTCTGTCATTATATGCAAATCCACTTTATTTTTAAAAGGGTAAATTCTATGGCAGAGAAAAGTGGAGTTGAAATATTGCTTTAAAGGGGGGGGCACGTGGGTCCATTCGAAGAGTTGGGGGTCCTCTCAACGAGTTGGGGTCCAGAGAGATGAGGAAAGGGGTTTCCGGGGAGGAAGACGATATGGGGTCTCTCTGGATGGTGGCGATTCATGGGGCCACTGCACCCCAGACCCTGGAATGTAGGCAAAAATCTGCTCTGCCCCAGTGAGACGCAGGAACGCCAGAGCGAGAAGCAGAAACACCATTTATTCCAGAAAGTGCAGAAACTTAAACACACTCCTGGACCAATCAGGTCCAAAGGTTAGAAATAAAGGGGTGCTCTCTGTCAAGAGCACAGTCTATTAGCATAGAATGGGGAAGGATGGAAGGGAGGGGTTGAAGGTATTGAGAGTGCTCCTACATTGAAAGAGAATGGAGCAATTGCTTATATTTGTACAACATATTCGACACTTGTTACATGTTGGGTGCTGTTCTAAGCTTTGGGAATTTAGACCAGAGTCCCAGTTCTCCAAGGTTCACCTTTTCTCAAGTCCTGCTGCTGATATTGTATGGTATGTGCCTTGTCATTGCTTCATGTTGAGTTAGTAGGTACCATGTGTACCCTTATATCCTCTCAGTAGTCTTTCTCTTCTTGTCTCTGTTCCCAGAGTAACTTATACCTACCTTTATCATAGCAGCAATGTAGTGTAGGGATCTCATATGGGAAAGTAAATATCCTTTCTATAAACAATTTATTCAGGAAATATTTAGGATCACTTCCCTACCTCCAGGAGTATTATGGATAGAGGTGTGTGTGTGTGTGTGTGCATGTCTGTGCATGTTGAGTGGCCCTAGTTAAATCATCCTTTTTATTAAACCTTGCTTTCCTTATTTTTTGCAATGAGGATAATAATACCTACTTTTTGGGGGTGTATGTGTGTGTGTGTGAAGATTAAGTCCCTTTTGTGAGCTGTACCGAGAATAGTATCTGGCAAATAGGTGGTATTGTAATGACTCTTAAATAGAACAAATAAAACAACATCAGTTTTTGAAAATGTTCCAAAAGGGAAACTTTTTCTGTGCATTTCTATGATGATACTTCATTTTACTTTTAATTTAAACTTCCATATCCACATAAAAATATGAAAACAATAAGAGTAGGTATACTATTTATACCACTATGCCAAACACTTCCTTGGTTCTGCATGTTTTTTATTGTTAGCATATTTATAACTAAAAGTCCTCAGATTGAAGGTGATACTTGTGTGTAAGTAATTTAAAACAGTCTACATATGAAATGTAAGTGAAACCAGAGTGGGTTCCATATTGAGTAAAGAAACATCTGCGGCATGCTACAGTTCACCAAAAGGAAATTGGATCATGTATCAGCTATGTGATCGAATAAGACTTTCATCTTTTAAAGAATTTTTCCTGCCTAAAGTATGCACTCGTCTGTTTTTCTGATACCATGTCTGTGGTATATACATTGTGATATAGGGTTGTGGAGAGGGAGTGACCCAGTGTGTTCTGGTACTAGACTTGGAATGTAGCCACAGCCTCTGCTGAACCGAATTAGAAATCAGAAATGACTATTTTCAAAGCATATTTAGGCTCACACATTCAGATTACTTCATTTTCTTAACTTGATCAGTTTATACTGGTTTGTGGATATGTCTTTTCGGGTCCTGGATTATTAGACTTTTGGAATTATATGTGATATCATCTTCTATATATTATAAACATTATACTTAAAGTAGTCACTCATTAAATTTGGAGGAATTAGTCTCTTAGGGCACCTTTTAGCTTTAGGCTCTTTCTGATCACTTGTTCTATTTCCTTCTGCTGCTCCACCCTGATCCACCAAATATGTGTGTGCACAGGCTATATGCATTAACATCCCAGGATTCTCTAAGCTGTGGTCTGTGTCTCTTTATGTTTAGTCCTTTGTCAGGGACTTATTTTTCTCCAGGTAGCTACTGAATAATGATTATGTTGAATTTGTGAAAAGGTAACACTTTAAAAGTGTAACACTTTAGTGACCAGTTGTCAAATCCAAAGGACACTATGGCCATTATTTTATTGGACTGTTGTGTATTTGACCCTATTGTTCACCCCTTGCTTCCTGAAGTTTCTTCTCCTTTGATTTCTGTGGAGCCATATTCATACCAATTTTTTCATCAACTTTCTAATTTTTCCTTAGTCTTTCCTCATTTCTTTACCTCTTCCTCTTGAATATGAGTGTTTGTATTGTCCAATGAGAATTTTTCCTAATAAACTTAAATTAATGATGAATTGATATCCACAACCAAATGGTTAATGTCTGTGAAAGAAATGGGAAGAAGGTAGGAAGCCAGTTGATAACTGGGCACTAGATGATGGAGAGTTGATTGGTTAAAGGATAGAAGCAGCTGTTAACTGATAAGAAGAAAATCACCTTTACCAGGGGTAAAAGAAATGTAAATGAATAAAAGAGTAGCCATATTTTTAATCTGTTAAATTAATCAAAAGATTTTAAAATAATGATTTTTGCTAATTAGGATGGAATTGTAAGTTAGTAATGTTTTCTAAGAACTTTAAGGAGTTTATGTCTGTGCTAGTGATCTCAATTATGGTACTCTTTCCACAAGAAATATTGATTGTTTACTCTTTGCAACCTTGCCCTTTCATCCTTTCAGTAGGAACTCTGAGTTTCTTCAGGAACGCAATTCTACCTGGTCAGGAGTAAATTCTGGTTAGTTAGTCACTCTTGGTGATCCATTTTCCCTTGCAAGAGAGAGAGTCTGGACCAAGGAGATGTCAAGGTATCAGTTCTTTGTCTTATGTTTAAATATCTCACAGATCCATATGAGTTAGTTACAGTACTGCATGTAGTTTAGGAACTGGTCCTGACCTATGTAATTGAAACTTACTTATGACAGGAAATAATTAGAAATGACTTGAGTAACGGCTATTAAAGTGTACCAAATTAGTTACGTAGTCCAATAAATATAAATCTTTTGATCTAAATCTAAGTTTGAGGGAAGCAAGGTAGAGCATTGTTTGAACCTTTTTCCTTTTCTTTTCCTCCAGTAGGAAGTTAAGTAAAACCTGGTGGGAGGTTAAGTTAGTGAAAGCCTAGTAGGCAGTGTTGGAAGGGAGAACTACAGATTGTCCTCCTGTTGAGGCTTTGCAAGTCTAGTTCTCTGGCATGGATACTGCTTTCCAGTGTGTGTGTGTGTGTGTGTGTGTGTGTGTGTGTGTGTGTGTGTGTAGGGGGGTGGTGGTGGTGATGGAGGGGACCATGAGTTTTGAAGCTCCAGCAAATTACTGAGAGTTGATCAGGTAGATTTTAGGATAAATACAATGTTTCTAGTCTTTACTCTTTCAATACATTTCTTTCCAATCCATGAACATTTCTCTGTGAATAATTTGCTAGCAACTCTTAAATTTGTAGTCCTTATAAACTTTCCCTACCTGCCTTCCCACCTCTGATTTCTGACTTTGTGACTTTCTCTTCTTTTATCCAGTTATGTTTGAGCAGTGCTTTTTATTCCTTGAGAAATAACATATTAAGGCAGTCATAAAAATATATATATATTTAGGTCTGGGCCTTTTTATTTGGTTGTGGTAAGCACATATTTTTCATGGACAAATTAAGCATACCAGGTGTTCCATTAAAATATAACTAGTATTAATAACCAGAAGAGCTCTTCTGGAATACAGATTTAGGTTTATGGATGTTGAGAATACATTTCTGGCAAGAGTTTAAGCACAGAACCTAGAGTGAGTTTAATTTATTTGTAATGTTTTATAAACTATTGGAAACTAATCCAGTTCCTGTGGAAATCCCTCATTGGAAAACAAGACATTATTATCTTTGAGGTAACAAATACAAAGGCAGATGGGTCACGGTTGAGAGGAGAGAGCTAGAGACTCGAGACCTAGAAATAGAGTTCTACTGTCTGGTAAAATCCACCATCTGTTAGACCAACCTGGAATCGATCTTGACTCTGACTACATAGTCTGTGGCAAGCCCTTAGTTTTCTTTCTCTAAGGCTGTTTACTACCTTAAATTTGGGATAGACACCTTGCCTCACACATTTATTATGACACTAAGTCCATTCATTTATCAGAGAATTATTAGTCACATGCTATGGATTAAGCATTATACTGGGGATATAGCTTAATGTGAAATAAATAACTCAAAGAATAATTAGGTTTTTCTTAAATTTCTGGTAAAATACATGGAAATTTTAAGTATTTTGTCAAGAGGAATTTGGAATAGTAAAACATTAGTTATTTATTAGCTATACTTTAGGGATTTCTTCAGGCAGTCTGTAGAAATCCGTTCCCTTGGAAGTATTATTGTAAGTGGTCTGCTGTATTCATTGCCTTTCCATGCCAAACTTATACTTGAGAAAATTTGTTGAATTGTGTTCACTTTGGTGATCCCTATGTTTGTATTTTTAACATGGTTTGATTTTATTGTTATTTATCATTCCTTTTAACCAAATTATGCTATAATTGTCTCATCTGCTCCTTTTCTTAATGAAGAGAAAATAATTTAGGGCAAGAATTTTGGCCGCTGGGCTGTCTGGCCACTCTGAACATATATGGTTTTGTAATATGGTATCAGTATCCTGCACTTTCTGTTATTTAGATCATGAGTAACTGTAGTGGGCAGAATGATGCAGAGACTTCTGAAGTCCTGTTTTTGTGAAAATAGGCAGAATCTTTTTAGCAGAGCTTTTAAACGATCTTGGGATTATGAAATGATTTGTTTAGAGAGCTAAAATGTTTACCTGTAAAGTGAGTTCTTAAATGCTGCAATGTGAGGTTATTGTTAATCACATTTTATGTTCTCAATTCTCTTAAAGTTACACTTTATAGAAACAGTTTAAAGGGTTAACAAGGAGTTGAATTTTAAATTCACATACATGTAAAACTTGCAAATGTGTATGTGTGTGCATGTATTTGTGTGTAATATCTGAGATAATTTAGTGCCACTGGAGGCAGCCATTTACACTAACTCCAGCTTTCAAAGTTGATGCGGTACTTCTTTCTTCCCCTACCAGTGGGAAAGGAAATTCCAGAATTCCAATGTGAAACACATTTTGTTGAGTAGATGTGACAGTCAACCCTCTAACATCTGAGGATGGTTTGGGGACCTGACACAGATGTGGTAGACAGCAGTTAAAGAAGAGGTACCTGATTAGGCTTTAAGATGCTTTTGCTTGGTCAAGTTGAACTATATCAGATAAACCTAAAGAATTCCTATTTAAACTAGGTTGAATTTGGATCCCCAATTATACACTATGCAGTCTTGGCAGCTCTTGTCTGCAGAATGGGGATAACTTGCTTTTTTTTATCCTGATACATGAAAGGCTGGAGAAAATTTAAAACTTTGTGGAAGTGATAACCTGCCTTTGAGGGAAATCCCCCTTCCTATCATTTCCTGTTCTACTTAATGAGGAAAACTGTCCAGAACAGCCCAGGCTTTGTCCTTGTCTTTAAAATAGGATGCCTTGCAATGGTTTAACCCAGTGAACCTATCGGCCCTTAGGGTGTGAAACCCAGGTTGGAGTGCTTTCAGAGTCCTCAGAAGCAGTGTGAAGCAAGACACTTACGGCGAGACTGTCTCAAGCAGCTTTCAGGAGCCTTAGCTATCTTGCCTAGGGTCCTAGGCTTCTTTCACTTCTGTGAATAACAAAGTTACCTACTTTGTCTCAGTGTGATGTGTACCAGACTCATACTCTGTCAGCTGAGTTTGCACAAAGTTCTGTTAGCAGAAATTGACAAGATATTTAGTCTTCCTTGAAAACTGGCATAAGTTGTTCTCTTCCCAGGGATTGTAACTATGCTTGGTATCCATCTCTCCATTACGAATCTTACAAAAGAGTAAGTGAGTAATCATGCCTGCTTTTAGAAATTGTTACAACACATATGTGGAAAGAACAATGGAGAGGGTCACTAGAGGAATTACAGTCTGCATATCCTGGAGAGGATATCTGACTGACTGGTTTGGAGTGGGAAGATTGGCAGTTATTGGGTAATGTGGACCAAGCACTGAAGCAGAAATGAATAATCTTTATGACAGGACTGACAGATTGGTTAGCTATTTTAACTAAAGCATTTAACAAATCAGAAATGAAGGGCAACATGGGAAACGGGTATTGTGAATGTCTTTTCAAGCTAGCTTGAACCATTAGAGTAAGCTTCATGGTGATCTGTACCTGTCCTGTTTTTTACTTCATTGAGGTTCAGTCCTTTGAGTTGTGTTGGGGCATGTATGGTACAGAATAATTATGTATCCCTTTTAGGTAATACCCAACAGTGTAGCCCATACCAATGTGTACATTTGATTTAAGGTCTGCTTGTCATTCATTGTAGAACAGGTTTTAAGCTTAGATAATCAAGTATCAGAATTTAATTATGAGTAAATGAAAAAAAAATCAGTGAATTCTGGATCCAGCAAATACTGTAAGTAATTAATAAAGATAATGAAATTGAGCAGGTAAGGAAATGAATGGATAGAAGTTTTCTGGTTAGTAAATTTAATAATTGCTGATTTCTGAAGCATCAGTTCTTTTTCTTGACTCACTCAATATATTAAATAAAATAGAATTGTATTTTTGTGATTTTATATCCTGTGAAGGTAAAAACATGTTTCCTCAGAGGGAGGATAGTATTATTAGAGTGTTAACTGAATTCCATCATAAAAACACACAAAAATAGAATTTTACCAAATAGTTTTGTTGGTATGTAGATTTGCAAGAAAGAAGTTACATTACAATTTTTTGGGGGGGGGGGTAAGATCAATCTTGTTAGAAATTTCAGGAAGGATAGGAAAGTCTTTTTATTTTTATTTTTATTTTTTTAACTGTCTCAAGGCTATTTTGAGAACAAATGTGTTGAGTGAAGCAAAAAGCAATGTTTAATAAGCAAAGACAGTGGGTATTGGTTCAGAGCCCTGAACTGAAGGAGGGCCAGGGAGGAAAATTCCAGGATGAACTCTTCAGGTACTTACAGCTACAGAATTAAGTATCATGGGGGATTTTAGCAGCTTAGATATCTGTTGAGTAATAAATATCACTAAACATTTATCATTTGAGGATGATTCTGGGCTATATAGAGGACAGATTATAAAAAGGAAATGGTAGAGAAGCAGTTGTAGTTTTATCCAATGCAAGTAGAGAAGGAACAATAATTCAAGCTGAATGTGGATTTATTTACTCTTTGCATGAACTTCCCTGAGTGTTCATCCTGGCCCTCACATAGGATATCGTATATTCAAATGTTCCAGTAATTTCCAAATTGTAGGTTGTGTTTATAGAGGGTTATTAAAATATATTTAGTAAGTTGAATTAGGATTAGAAACAAAGTATGTATGATGCCACAGTGTACCAGATGTATTGAGGGCAAATATTGTTTAATGATACTCTTTCTGTTCTATGAATACCCATGAATCAGTGCATAATGTTGGATTGTAAAGTGTCATTGTTACTGTGAATCATGGTCAAAAATTAAAAAGCAACAAAACACCTGAGGTACACCATTTCATGAGTTAAGTGGTGTCTCTCTAATATGTATATGGCAAAGCTTGACATCTTTTGGAAGGTGAGTGGAACTGACCCATTGGGGAAAAGAAGTGCTCTGGTGCCATCGAAATGCTTTTGAGGTCATAGTGTTCTTGGCAAGTGGCACATCTTATGGGTCCTGTGAAGCTCTTCAAAGCAAAACCTGGTTAACCCCACTGTAAATCACTGTGGAAAATCATCAGAGCCACTGTATCTAGCGACTAACACGAAGGTCAGGAAAGAGAATTTATTTAGTTTTGAAGGGAGCTATTTTCTCTTTAAACTCATATCTCTGAAATAACTCATGCCTTTTTCTTTCATTCTACTAAGAGTATTTCAGAGTTTTGGAGCTGCATAGCTTGGTTGTTAGAAAAAAGGAAAATTTACTCAAGTGAGCAGGTTTGAAACAGAGCACAAAGGTCGTCCTCTAAGGTTTGAAGATGACAATAATAAATGGGCAAAGTTTCTGACATATCAGGAGTGGAAAAATTAAAGTTATGTATAGATAGAGAATTTCAAAATGGATTTCAAGTAGGAAAATAAAAATGGGTCTCTGAAGAACAAGAATTTGATTAAACTAGAATCATTTACCACATGGTGCATAGTAATTTCTCACTTTGGGGATATGCTTATATACTGGATATATAGATTATCAAAAAAAGGTGTACTAAGTGTGAATCCTGTGTTGACTAAACTATCATGCAAATTACTTTCTTATCCAGGTAATGATTGGGTACTTTATAACATTTAAATGTGTTATATTTGATAAAACTTCATATTTGATTAAAACTTTAAATTATTATTTAATGGCTCTGTTTATGATAGTGAAGTTGTAATGCCTCACTACACCTCACAACTTATGTGACTTATTGGACACAATGATTCCTTTATAGATTGGAAGAGGAAGTCATCTTTCAAAGAAAATCGATATTGCTGAAAAGGTAGTGGAAAGATCCTTGGTCCAACTGGAAAACTTAATTACGAGCAATTGGTGTTGGATGAACTGAAAAATGTCAAGACACAGCTAAATGAATTCAGATTTCTTGCTTCCTAGTTCTCTATTCACCATTAGATATTGTCCTTTTCTTTTAGCTGAAATACTGGGCATGTGGAATATTATCAGAAAACAATTGACTATTAATTGATTCTTTTCAAGTTAGGTATAGATTTTATGTAGATGAAGGCTGTGACTGCAGGATGTATCCACTTTGAGCTCAGTTGGAAGTTTTGGCCAGCATAATTATTTACCATCAGTCTCCATGGCAACAACAAGACAAATGCTAGGCAAACAAACAGATGGATTCAGAAGAACTTAAATGAACAAGTCTAGTAGGAGCCAGCAGCTGGCCTTGTCTGGGTCACTGATTCGCATTTTCCTCAGCCTGGGCGTCTGCCTGCATTCTGCAGCAAGCTACAGGTCAAATCTGTGCTGCAAACATAGTCATTTGCCTCCACATTCTGCCATCTGCTTACAGGCAGCCTCACCCACATTTCTGACTCTTTTCTTTCTTCCTTTCTCTTTTGTCCCTTTGTGTGTGTGTGTGTGTGTGTGTGCATATGTGCATGTGTGTGTATGTGCTGTATGCAGACACAGAATGACAGGTAACACTGGCAGCAAAGGTGTACTCTTGGCTGTTCCAGCACTTCCCATCATTCAGATGTAAATCATGAATCTGTTATTTTACACAAAGGAAAGATGAAGCTGTCTCACATTTACAGAGGGGTGCTTGAAAAGAGCAGAGAAGCATATCAGCAAAGGTATTTATTACTTCTGAACTGTGGGCATTATTCCAGGCTGTAGTTTGACCCCCAGCCTTCCCTCCCCTGCTGAATTTGCCTGGTGCCAAATTCCTGCTGTTGGCTGAATCATCATGCCCCATTTGGCCTGGCGCTACAGCCAGCATGTGTTACCTTTAACCATTATAGCTTCAGAGCAAAAGCATTGTTCCTCCTTTGTCTGTCTGTTCTAGGAGGTGTCAGCCACATGGGGCAAGTTTAGAAACCAAAGACAAGTGGCTTCCATGTTCTGGTTGTGACATATCATACAGCGTGGTTTTTTAAATTGTAAATCTGCTGGTGCCGAAAACCTATGGCAGAAAAATCATGTTCGTTGCCCACATTGTAAGGTGCTCTGGTGTATGTGACATGGGAAAATCCAACAGATTCCTCCTTGAATCTGTTCATCAGGCTTTTCTTGAGTACTCAGAAACTAGGTAGTTTGATAAAATTAAATCTATTATTTTATTTAAACCTAAAGCAAATAATTTATGGTGGACCTTAAGAGATTTCATGTTTAAATTGTTCCTGTAGAATAATTGTTAATTATGTTGGGAAAAAATGGTAACAGAGTTTAGACAGATGACTCTTCTGGTGGTGGAAATATAATTATTTTTGTTCTATTTTCCAAACTTTCTCCAGTGTTTCAGTACTCTTTGTGCAATAATAATAATTAAAAATAATAATAACGGAACCGGTTTTCTCGTGGGGGAAAAATAACTCCAAGATGAAAAATTCCAGATTTATAAAACTAAAAACATGGCTCAATTCAAGATTTTGAAGAATGTCTTATAAAAATAAACAAAAGACAAAACAAAATTCCCAAAAACTTAAAATGAGAACTTTTAATATTAAGCTTATTTGGCTATATTGCTTGAAGTATTAGGATTTTTGAAAGCCTAATATTCATATGTTATATTAGTCAAACATATTTTTAACAATTTAAAATATACCACATATACATGGTCCTTAAATTATGCTTTTTTTCCTTCCAAAGTTTTTATATTTTTACCATAAACCTTTTCAAATGTACTCAAAATCAGAATATTATTATCAACTAATAATATTTAATTATCAACCTGTCATTCAGGTTTTAATAGTAGAACCCTCATATAATTATTCAAGTTTTATAATTATGCAGATTTTTAAATAAGTATTTTTTAAAAATTGAGCAGATAGTACAGTTTCAGTGTACCTCCCTGTCCTCCATCCTCATCACACACATATGTAGTTTCCCCTTATTAACATCTTGCATTGGTGTGATACATTTGTTAGGATGAATGCATCAATATCAACATACTATCACCAAAGTTCACCCCGTTACGTAATTCTGTGGATGTTGACAAATGTGAGGTGTCATGTGCCCACCATTATAGTACCATACAGAACAGTTTCATAGACATAACATTCCCCTGTGCTTCACCTAGTAGTCTCCTATCCCTTTTCCTCTGCTAAACTTGGACTACCATTTTTTAAAATTGCCTCTGTCTTTTTGCCTTTCCCAGAGTGTCATGTCATAGAGTTGGAAACATATAGTACGTTGCTTTTTCAGAACGGCTTCTTTTACTTAGCCATAGTCCTTGAAGGTCTTTTCATGAATTGATAGCTCATTCGTTTTTATTGTTGAATACTATTATATGTATGTATCCAGTTTGTTTATCCCTTCACCTGCGGAAGGACATCTTGGTGACTTCTAAATTTTGGCAGTTATGAATAAAGCTGCTACAGATATTTTCATGCAGTGTTTTGTTAGGACATAAGTTTTTGACTCATTTGGTTATTGACCATGATTGCTGTACCATAGCAATATTTTTTTTCTTTTTTGGTACTGGGAATTGAACTCAGGGGCACTTAACCACTGAGCCTCAGCCCTTTTTTGTGTGTTTTATTCAGAGACAGGTTCTCACTGAGTTGCCTAGGGCCTTACTAAGTTACTGAGGCTGGCTTTGCCTCAGCCTCCTGAGCTGCTGGGATTATAGGCATGTGCCACCATGCCTGGCTGCTGGACCATATCTTAAGGGTATGTTTAGCTTTGTAAGAAACTGGCAATCTGGGGCTGGGATTGTAGCTCAGCGGTAGAGAGCTTACCTCGCATGCGTGAGGCCCTGGGTTCGATCCTTAGCACCACATACAAAAGCAATAAAATAAAGACATTGTGTCCATCTACAAAAAATTAAAAAAAAAAAAAAGAAAAGAAAAGAAACTGCCAATCTGTCTTTCAAAAAGGCTGTGCCATCTTCTGTTCCCATCAGCAGTTAATGAGAGTCTTGTTCCACAGCCTCACCAACATATTGTTATCAGTATTTTGAATGTTAGTTATCCCAGTGGGTGTATAGTAGTATTACATTATTTTTTAAATTGCTATTCCTTAATGACATATGATATTGAATTTATTTTTATGTACTTATTTTTCATTTGTATATATTCTTCAGTGTGATATCTGTTTAGATCTTCTGCCCACTTTTTACTTGGGTTCTTTTTCTTATTGCTGAATGTTAAGAATTCTTTCTTTGTATGTATTGGATGTGAGTCCTTTATCAGATTCATGTTTTGTAAAGATTTACTCCCAGTCTATGGCTTATCTTTTTATTATTCTCTTAACAACTTCTTTCACAGAGCAGACATTCTTAATTTTAATGCAGTCTACCTTACCACATTTTTCCCTTTGAAGAATTATGCTTTTAGTGTTATATTGAAAAAGTCATTCTGAACCCAGGTTATCTAGATTTTTAAATTATGTTACCTTCTAGGAGTATTGTTTTGTATTTCACATTTAGATTTGTGAATTTTGAGTACAGTTTTGTGAAGGGGCTAAGGGCCATGTCTAGATTATTATTATTATTATTATTTGCATGTGGATGTCCAGTTGTACCAGCATCATTTATTGAAAATACTTTCTTGGCTGTATTGTATTTCCTTAAGATCAGCTAACTATATTTCTATGGGTGTATTTCTGAGCCATCTATTCTGTTCTGTTGTTCTGTTTTTCTGTTCTTTCACCAATATCACACTATTTTGATTGTTTTAGCTTTATAGTGAGTCTTGAAGTTGGGTAATGTCAGTCTTCTGACTTTATTATTCTCCTTTAATATTGTGTTGGTTATTCTGTCTTTTGACTTCCAATATAAATTCAATTCAAGAATCCATTTGCTGATATTCACAAAACTACTTGCAGGGATTTTGATTGTGTTTGCATTGAATCTGTAGATCAAGTTATGAAGAACTGACATCTTGACAGAATTGAGTCTTCCTATCCATGAATGTAAAATCTCTCTCCATTTATTTAGATCTTTGATTTCTTTCATCAGAAATTTTAGTTTTTCTCATAAATATCTTTTGTATATTTTGTTACATTTAAGTCTTTCATTTTTTATGATGGTGAAAAATAAATGATACTGTGTTTTTAACACCAAAAAAATCCAAATTCAAAACTTTGAATGCCAACGTGACACCACAGTGGACAATTCCATGCCTGACCTTATGTGATAAATCTCAGTTAAAACACAGGTACACTACATACAGTATAGAAAATAACTTCCATGTGATGTATGGAAGGTGTACATGAAAAACCAATGAATTTGTTTTTGTTTAAAATTAGGTCTCAGCTGGGTGTGGTGGTGTTCACCTATAATCCAAGTGGCTCAGGAGGCTGAGGCAGGAGGACCACAAATTTAAAGCCAGCCTCTGCAATAAATTTAGCAAGGCCCCAACCAACTCAGTGAGACCTTGTCTCAAAATAAAATGTAAAAATGGACTAGGGATAGATTTTCTTTTAAGCTGTTATGTGCCTATGTCTTTCATGTTTGTTTTTTTATGTTCATTTAGTTCAAAATATTTTAAAATTTCTCTTGAGATTTTGATGACCAATGTATAATTTGTTAATATGTTCTTTAATCTCTAAATATTTGGAGATTTTATTTAGTTCCATTTTCTGTCTTCTTTTATATGTCCATTGTATTTCTTTTAAAATATTTTTAAGTAGTTGCTGTAGATTTTGCAACACACATGTACAACAAATTGAAGGCTACTTTCAGATAACACTGTACTGTTCTACCATTAGTGCAGTCACCTTATAACAGCATCCCAGCTCCTCCCTTCCTCCTGTAAGCATTGCTGTCTTTTTGCTTATCCTTAAGCTACCCGATAGTCCTGCTATTATCAGTTTGAACAAACCTGTATGTATTAGATGCATTAAGAATAAAAATTTATAAGTGAGTTATTTATTTTCTCTAATTATCTTCCTTTCTTTACATAGTACTAGAGAACTTGCAACATTTCTTGAGAGGCAGATATATGGGTGACATCCCTCAGTTGTTTAATTGAGAAAGTCTTTTTTTAATTTTCAAAGAATAATTTTCTCTAGGTACACAATTATAGCTTAATGGTTTTTCTTTTATCAGCAGTTTTTAATTCCATTCTCTTCTTGCTCACATGGTTTTATTTTTAACAGAAAGTTTTGTTTTTTTGGATTTTTAGTTGTAAACGAACACAATACCTTATTTATTTATTTATTTATTTATTTATTTATTTATTTATTTATTTATGGTGCTGAGGATCGAATCCAGTGCCTTTCACGTGGCAGGCAAGTGCTCTACCACTGAGCCACAACCCCAGCCCTTACACATATAATTTTTGAAGAACAGTCTGATGAAATTCTGACCCTTGCTCCTCTAATAGAAAAGTGTAGTTTTCCTTTTTTATTTGGTTTCCTGCAGTTTGACCATGGTACACCTAGGTGTACATTTTCTGGTATTTATCTGAGCTTCCTAGATCTGTGGTTTGAAAAATCTTTAGCCAACATATTTCATATATTCTTTCTTCTTTATTGGCAATTCTGTTATGTATATTTATGCATTTTGTGATTGTCCCACGGTTCATGGGTATTCTGTTTTTCTTTTTCACTTTTCCTTTCCGTTTGGGAAATTTCTGTTGGCATATCTTCACGCTCCCTGCTTCCTTCCATGGCTGTCTTGTCTGCTGCTGAGTCCTTGAAAGGCATTCTTTGTTCATTCTGTTACAGTGTTAATTTACAGTGTTAATTTGTAGCATTTCCTTTTGATTTTTTTCTTAGAGGTTTAATCTTTCAGCTTTCATTATCCATTCATTCTTGTATGTTTTCTGCTTTTTCCATTTGAGTACTTAGCATATTAATCAGTTACTTTAAATTTTCTACACAATGATTCAAAAATCTGTGTCTTATCTGGTCTGAATCTGTTTCTTGGTTTGTCTCTTTAGAGTCTTTTTTCTTGCCTTTTAACATGCCTGTTAATTTTTTGTTGAAAGCTGGACATGATGTATAGACTAATAGGAACTGAGGTAATTAGGGCTTTAGTATGATGTTTTATGCTAATGGGGCCAGGAGCTACAGTATGTTTAGTGTTTGCTGTAGCTGTAGGAGCCAGGAACTATGAATTCCTGTAGCGTCCTTACTTTTGTCTCCCCTGTTGTCTTTGGGATTCACAGTAGGAACATTTTTAGGCCTTAAGGAATATTAAATCACCTTTTTATTCAGTTCATTTGGCAGATAACATCAAAAGTCCACAGGCAATAGAGGAATTCATGCAGTTTTAAATAAATAATAGTTAATTGAGTAGAAAGTGCTATAGTTTTATCAGCACAAAATAACATGAATGTTTGATTTATCATTTCGTTTTTTTTCCACTTGTAGATGGAATCTTGTCTGTTTATTTATTGGCCATTTTTCCACATAGCAATACAGTATCTAAATAAAAATAATGCAAATAGAGTGAAAGTGGGACCTCTTCTTGTCCATTACTTTACTTCCCCCAAGTGTCATTGAGAAGGATGAAAAATAGCCTTTCAGAATGCCCATGTTTTTGCTACTTAAATTTTTTTTTTTTTTTTTACCAGTGTTTTACTTTGGCTTGTATTATTTATATTAATGAATATACACCACTCATTAAGTGTATATTCCAGTAAACCTACAGGTATTGAAATAATTTTCTTTTAATCTATTGTATACATACTTTGTTCATAAAACAAAGTTAAGATATACCATAAGTCCTCCATTATAAAGTGTAGCAAAATCATAATATATAAATGAGTAGGAGATGTCAAATCAAATATTTGAGTGCCAGCTGCTACTTGTGATGTGAGATATTGAAGTAAAAATGAAAAGTAGGTCCAGTAGACAGGTTGAGTAAACATGAAGAGAAAAGTAAGGGGTGTCTTCTCCCAGGGTTATTTACCAAATCAGGGAAGTGGGGGTGCTATGAGTTCAGGATATGAATAGATATCTTGAGGGCAGTGGATGGAGAAAGCAGGCAGTAGAACTGAACACTGAAGGCAGATGAGAGACGCCTTGTCCAAGTCAGGCAAACTCAGCATCAGGGGCTAACATTAGAGCCAACGTGCTAACACCTAACTTACTTCCAGGCTTTCTTAATATTTCATCCATGTTGTTGACCAAAATCTTACTTGATTAATTAGTGAGTTTCTAGAACAGACATTTGTCTCCTGGCTAAGGAGTGAAAATAAAAGGTTCTAACATTATTACATTGCAGTGTACTTTGAAGAAAAGATGAGATCATAGAGCAAGGAACAAGCTTTCCGTTTCTGCCCATTTGAGAAAGTAATCCCTAAGTCTCACAGTAAAAACATGGGAATTGGAATACAACCAAAACAAATTCCAGTCCTTCTGCTGTTCTTTAATAAAGGTGGAGATACTGATGCTGCTCACGGATCAGGATGATTGAGATAATGGAATTCAAGAAATTAAATCAGTGTTTGTCACATAGTAAGCATTCATCAAAGGGTGGCTGTTATTCAATAATAGTAATAAAGCTCAAAGTCAGTGATGTGTCATATAATTGCTTAGGAGAAAAGATACTTTTTAATATGCATTTTTAATAAGGAAGCTAATAGGTGCTATTTAATTCAAATAAAAAAAATGACTAGAACTTATGCTACTCTTAAGGAAAATGGAATTTATTTGCAAAGGAAGCAGTGTTATTCAGGGAGCTGTATTTCCATATCTTTAATTTATATGGAACTCTCCCAGAAAGTTATTACAGAACCTCACCAGGGAAGCCTTGTATAATTTTAGCTCCTTCAGTGGATGATTGAGCTGCTGCCATATGCATTGTTGTGGAGATGATTGGAGTTACTTTCTCCTAAGTGGTTGAACTCAGATGGGTGCACTCTTTGGTACTTTTCTTTGGGATTACATCTGTGGCAGTTGGACTTCATTTGGCATTCATCTACCCTTGCTCAATATGAAATTATGATTCCAGTGGGAGGTGAAGTGATCCTGAAGGCCCTGATGGCTGAGAGGTGAGGAAGGCTGCAGAATTGTGTTGTAGGTGCAGGGGAATGATTCAAGTGCATGTTGGTTATAATTCCTCTGATCCTCACAGGGATCAGTGAGAATGAGTTCATGCCTGCTGTCATCTGCTTGAAGGGTCATAGGTAAAAGAAGTGAAGGTGATGAGGAAATTACTGTTTTATTCTGAAAAGTTTCTCTTTGTTTTTCTTATAGTTTGATTTAAAGAGGGATTGTGCAGCAAACCTGGAAAATTGTCACTAACCTTTACAGCATAGGTTGCTATGTACTAGTAATTGCTAAATATTTGTTCTAGTGACCTGATAAAACATGTATATACTTGATCTCTACTCCTAGTTCCTGGCACAGGTTCCTAAAACCCTTGAAATTTCCTGAGTGATGGGGTTACTAAGTTCATCATTGTTTTAATATTTGGTCTTTGACCTAGGTTCCTGGCACAGAGATCCTAACTCCCAATTCCTTATAATTTCCTGGGTTTTAGGGGCCACCTAAATGCATGGAGAGAGAAATTCCTGTGCTCAGGACATTTATGGACCTCGCTGTGTGTTCCTCATCATTTTTATTTAAAATAGCCTTTGTAAGAAATCACCATAGTAATAAGTAAACTACCTTCCTGTGCCCTGTGAATTACTCTAGCAAATTGTTGAACCTGAGGGGGGCTAATGAGAACCTCTTATTTATAGCCAAGTTGGATGGAAGTTGTGGGTGACCTGGGGTGACCCAGCTCTTGGAGTTAGCATCTGAAGTGCCTAGTAGCCTGCACCTTAAACTGTGGGGTCCATGTTAACTCTGGTTGGTGGTAAAATAGAATTTGAATTTTAGTACACCCACCTGGTCCTGGAGAATTGCTTATTGTGGGAAAACCCCCACAGATCTGTTTCCAGGAATGTTGAGTGTGAGAATTTAGGAAAGAAAAGCAGTGGTGTTTTCTGTATTCAGCTTAGTTCATAAATTTTATTCCCTTCTAAGATGAAAGTCATAGCATGTACTGAGACCTGCTAGCATTGGAATTCCTCCACCATGCAGTTGGCTGTTGAGAAGAAAAGGCCACACCTGTTCTTCCACCTGCAAAAGGTGTGGGATGGAGCAACCTGAATCGGATGAAGATTGGACTTAGAAAAGCTGAGACTCATGAATAAAAAGTTTGTGTTTTCTGGTTTAGCCACAGTCCTTTGACCATAAGGGTTTCCCTTGAAGGATGTATATACCATGGGAAAGGGATGGTAGCAACTGAAGAATATAGAGTTGCCACCTCAAGTTCAGAAAATCTGGGGCCTTCCGATTCTCTTTTTCAGGTGTGGTTGCTCCTTCTGTCCCCTCAAAGGGAATTGTTGTGTTTTGTAGCACTTGTGCTTGAAATTGTTTACTTTTCTGTTTTTCTCCCTATGAGCTCCTTAGAATAACTGTTTGTAGCACATATTAGGTCTAGAATATTGAATAAGTGAAATTATATGAGGAACTTCCTTTACTTTCTGTATTTCTTCCTATCTCTAGTAACAAAGTGAGAAAGTAAAGTGATGAATTTTCTCTTGATTAGTCAAACATTTAATTTTAGGTTAACCTTAAGAAAAACACAGACCTATATTTGCATTTTTATTGAGTGTGATGGCCAAAGGATGACAGTGTTTCCTTTTAGATGCCACGACAAACTTAGTAGGTAACCTGAACCTTTACATTTAGTGAATTAGTCAGTTGAGTAATCATTAGTCTTCACTAATATATATAAATTTTATTTGGCAGAAGGAAATCTGCGTATCAAAAAAACTGAAAATTAAATCTAAGGAAATCATGGATGCCACCAGTTGAAAGGATTGTGCCCTTGTGACTTTGGCCTGTGTTAGAGCCTGTGTCAGAGGCTTACGCAGTAGGGGGAGAGAGTAGATGGGAAATTTACACTTTCTGTCTAGAAGATGGCTCGATGATACTCTGTCATACACACCTAGCCTTGTTAGTGAGTTTATTTATCACCAATAGGAAACAAAGTGTGCGTATATCTGAATCATGTAGACAAATGAAGCCCATGTTTAAATTTCTTTTGCCCTACTGGGGTGCTTTACCACTGAACTATGTCCTTGGCCTTTATTGTTTTTTATTTTGAGACAGGTTCTCACCAAGTTGCCCAGGTTGGCCTAGAGCTTTGCAATTCTTCTACCTCAGCCTCTAGAGTAGCTGGGATTACAAATGTGTACCACCATGCTTGGCTTAAAAAGAAGTAAATTTTAAAAACATTTCTAAAATGGGTTACTTGCATCCATGTTATTGGAGCAGAGTTGACAGTGTAATAGAACATCTTTTCTTAAAGACTGGTATGAGTGTCATGTAAGCTTAGAATATTTGTCATTCAAATTGCATCTAAATTTCAGGTAGGATTATAAGTACACAAGGTGGCAGTTTTCTCTTTAGGGAAGATTTGATGCACTTTGGATTGTGTGGCTTTCTTTTCCACAACGGTCCTATGACTTCCTTCATCAAGTACAGAGTGGGAAGAGAAGTTCAAATTGTGTCATGGTTTGCACTCTCCTGGTGCATCTTTCTCTCTCTGCTGAGCAACAGCATCTGAATTCTGTTTAGAAGAAAATTAGCTGTTCTGTATTTGACCCCAGAGGTGCAGATGGTGAAAGCTGTCTGGGTGTGCGGGTGAGTGTGGAGGTATCCTCTGACCAAGAATGGCCTCTTTCAGCTGGGATTTAATTACAGCTGGAAAGCAAATGCTGCTTTCTCACAGATTTTAAGAAACACTGAATATGCATGTCAAAGCTTGAATTCCTTTCTTCTCAAGGACTATCAGAATGCATGTGTCTTTGATTAAATCTCGGTAAATGCTGACATAGGCCATATCCAGCAAGTTGCAAAATTCTAATTGCATTTTTTTCTTTAAAGTGGGTCACCTAAATAATGGGTTTTGCTTTTCTTCTGTATCATCTGGTGAAGTCTTCTAATTTTTTTACCTTTCAATAAAATGGCTTTTTAAAATAATCCTAAAAATAAGGGATGATGCTTTGGTACCTCATAGTATCTGTGTATCTGTTAAAAGTTCAATGTCAAGACCAAAATAAAATTTTTTTTTTTTTTGTACCAGGGATTGAACCCTGGAGCTTTCAATCACTGAGCCATATCCCCAGCCCTTTTATTTTTATTTTATTTCATTTTTTAAGACAGGGTCTCACTAAGTTGCTCAGGGTCTTGCCAGGTTGCTGAGCTTGACTTAGAACTTGTGATCGTCCTACCTTAGCCTTCAGAGATGCTGAGATTACAGGTGTTTGCCATAGTAGTGCCCACCTAGCAATTCTAAGAAGTGTAGGCAGATCTTTTCCTTTTCTTGCTTGTCCAGCTATGTTCAATGATGGGAAATGTTTCTGAGAAATGGGTTCTTTAACTTGGTAACACTGGCTATTGTGGAACATTCTGTGGGGGCTTTGGGAGTTTCTGTTTAGGCTGCTGAGTGCATTAGGCAGGATATGGCTATGTTCCTAAAGATATAATTGGTAAGAAACCTAGTGTTGCCATTTGTCCAACCCAATTAACAGTTATGTGAATGCTGGTTCCATTTAGTGAATAATATAACATTAATTATATTATTTTTTTGTTAAAAGGTAGCTTTCTTAGAGGACCTTCCTTCACCATTTTAAAGAAAATTGATCAGCTTCCTTGCTCATTTTGCTCTTTTTTCTCTTTTTCTCTAACACCTATCATTATCTAACATCCTATATGTTGTGTTTAATTGTCTCTTTCAACTGGAATTTAAGCTCCCTGAGGGTAAGGTTTTACGTCTGGTTTGTTGCTAACTCCTCAGTAGCTAGGAAAGTGCTCAGTAAAGGTGAATGAATGATAATTTAATAGCTGCTTGTTTTAGTCACCTTTTTCACTGCTGTGACTAAAAGAACTGACAGGAACAATTTTAGAGGAGGAAAAGTTTATTTGGGGGCTCACTGTTTCACAGGTCTCAGTCTATAGACAGCCGGCTCCATTCCTTGGGGCTTGAGGTAAAGCTGAACGTCATGGTGGAAGAGGAGGGTGGTGGAAGGAGGTGGCTCAAATGATGATCATGAAGCAGAGAGAGACAGTCCACTCTCTAGATACAAAATATATACACCAAAGTCACGTCCCCAATGCCCACTTCCTCCAGCCACACCCTACCTGCCTTTAGTTACCACTCAATTAATCCCCTGATGGGGGTTAATTCACTTACTGGATTAAGGCTCTTATAACCCGATCATTTCTCCTCTAAACCTTCTTGCATTGTCTCACACCTGAGAGTTTGGGGAACACCTCATATCCAAACTATAACAGTGCTTGAAGATGGTTTGAAGCAGGTAGGTTGAGTTCTTACATCTATACTTCTGCAAACTCATACTAAGAAGTATATGACCTCAGACTAAAATTAGTCAAAAATAAGGACCTATAATTACAGATAGGCACAAATATCCAGGATTGTGTGGCTTAGAAGAATTTCTTTTTTGAGATCTCAAGGCATATTGACTGACTTCCTAGGTGAAATCCTTTTTCTAAAGAAGATGCCAGAATAATCTTAGACAAGACAGGTAGGTCTTGTAGTCAGTTCAGGCAGCAAGACCCTCTGAAGGCCACAGGCAAAGAAGCTTTACACATGGAGATAAGTGCCCATAGCATGATGTCTTCCTCCTTCATATAAGGGCCAGAAGCTGCTGCTCCTCTCCCAAATCAAATGCTTACCATAAGCATCAATTTTACCAATGGAAAAATTATCTCTAATCCTTTCTATGCTACTTAGCCAGCTCTAAATTTTTGAGAGATACTTCATGTACTAATTATCCAACATCAAGATGTTGATTCAGTGAGAACACATGTTATGTTAATTAGCTAACCTCAAATACTGAAATTAACTTGTTCACACTTCATGTTACTCATGATGAAGTATTTCAGAGTAAATTGCCATAAATCCAGTGTAACACTTGGGTATATAAGCCTATAAGTGAGCATGCACTTTTACTTTGCACAAACTGAGTGTAAAAATAGTGGCTAAGAACTTTGTTTCTGTGATACAACTGCTGGGTTCAAATCTAGGTGCAGACTTCAACTAGATGCATGACTTAATATGTCTAAGCCTTAGTTTTTTATCTATAAGTAGAAAAGTAATCAACTCATAGGATTGTCATGAGGATTAGGCAAGATTACTTAAAATTCCTTTGACAAAATGATTAGCACATAGTAAGGGCTCAATAAATGTTAGCTTAAAAAAATTCACTTGGCAGCTGGGTGTGGTGGTACACATCTGTAATCCCAGGGATTTAGAAGCCTGAGGCTGGAGGATTGCAAATTCAAGGCTAGCCTCAGCAATATTATGAGACCCTGTCTCAAAATACAGTAGAAAGGGCTGAGGATATAATTCACTGATAGAGCATCCCTAGGCAAAATCCCAGGTAACAACTCCTTCCTCCCCAAAAAATACACTTGGCAAAGATTTTTTGAGTTTCTATATCAAGTGGGTTAAGAAGAGGAGAAAGACTTGCAAAGCTTAAATAATTCTAAGTGTATACTTGGTTTACGAAGGAATTGCTGAGTGGAATAACAAAGAATTTTTTTTTATGAAATTAAGACAAATTTCACAAGAGATCAGTCTCTTTGTATATTTAAAATATGTTCACAAACAGCTGGCACAGTGGCACACACCTGTAATCCTAGCTACTCAAGTGGCTGATGCAGGAAGGTTGAAATTTCAAGACTAACCTAGGCAACTTATCAAATCCTGTTTCAAAAAATAAAAAGGTGTAGGGATTTAGCTGGATGGTAGAGTGTCCCTGGGCTCAATCCCTTGTAACATAATATGTACTCAGACAAATTAGATACATTCAGTGGCTTCTAGAAAGTTACTTACAGTAAAGAAACTTCCTGCAAAAGCAAAGATTATAGAATTGTTCTTTCTTTAAATGAACTTTGTCTTTGGACTATAGGATTTAATGTTATCTGGAGTTCTTTATTTAGCTCTCTGATTTTTAACTTGTTAAGACTAGGAAGAGGGTGAAAAGGTAAAACTTGGGGCTGCATTTTCCGGTTTTAAATTAGCAGGCCTGTATCCATTTAAAGGTCTTATATTTCTTTTTCTGTTAGTTTTAAAACATCAAATTCTACCAGTTTATAACTTTAGCAAAGAAGCTTAAGGACTGTTTCATGGACATTAGCTGGATTATGCATTAAAGTTTTCATTCAACAGGATAATGTGTGAGAACCAAGAAACTACAAGAAGACACTACAGTGGTCAATATTAAAAATCATTATTGGTAGGCCAGCTGCATGAACAATAAATTCATAGAGAGCAGTGGGGCCTCAGATTATCTCAAGAGTCCATTATTAGCCCTCAAGTAAGTCTCTTTTTAAAAACACAATAGTAAATATTATAAAATATTCAGTTTTCCAAAAATTTTGACTATAATTGGACTATATTACAGAACTTTATGTTAATGCTGCATTTAAAAAGCTTAATTTTCAAGGAGGTCTTTGTAAAATAGGATATAACTTACTTCTTAGTAGATAAAATAGATTCCTAATAATGTAGACAATTTTAGTGTTTCATTGATTACACAAAATCCTTTTGACTTACAACCAGTATTGATGAATGAGTAAAATGTACTTCTGCTAGCTGGTTCTCTCAGATTTTATGGTTGTCTCTTCTGGTGGTTTGTATTAAAAGCAATGTTTGGAAAATGATGGGCCCAACACTTTTCAAAAAGAGACCACATAGCTAGGTGTCTGTTTTGAGTGAAAGATAATGTGTTCCACAGCCTTTCTACTCTTAGGTGCGGTCCAGGGACCAGCAGCGCTGGCATCACCCGATAGCTTTTTAATGTGTTAAGCTCATTAGGATCTCCTGCAGGTACTATCCCTCAGGTGATTCACATGCACAATGATGTTTGAGAAGTACCTTGAGCATATCATAGTATATGGTCAGGGCAGGTGTGCCGCATCGCAAGTTAGTCAAATGATGGTGCACTTTTGAAGGGTCTGTGAAACACAGCAGCTTTCTTTTGCTTTTTTCTTATACACAACAAATGTGTTCCTGGAAAAGTTACCTTCTTCAGGTACAGAGCAAAACAGAAACTGGAGGAATAAATAGGGCTAAGGATAGATTACTATTAACCTTTGCAGTTTTAATTAGAACATAAAAAAGTTTTGATTTTAAATAAAACAAAACATCCATTGGCATTTATACCCATCATCTGTTGATCTTTCACAGCCTTCAACTCTGGGGCTTTTCAGAAAAATCTGCTCAATGGTGTTGACTTTATAATTATTTTGTTTTTAATATAAACACTCAGAATCTGCACGTGCAACTGCATAACATAGCTCCGTGTGGTGGAAAGTGTAGTGGAATAAATCCATTGTATTAACCACTTCTTATGTTAAGGGAAAGCTCTTTGTAAGGTTCTTGGTGTTTTTCTTAAAAGTCTTCATATATAGCTAAGGCATTTTCTTAAATCATGGAAAGGCTTGTGCCTGATGGCTTAAAAATGTTAATGCATTTGGTAGAGGGACTCACACTTGAATCAATGCTGTTTTCATTTTATACTCTACTAATAATGAGTGACTTAGTTCATATTACAGAAATAGATGTAGCAGAACAGACTGAAATTTTCAGTTTTCTGAGCTGTAATTTTCAGGTTCCCAAGAGTGGGACACCCAAGTGTGTCATGCTACCAAAGGTAGAACTTTTTTCATTTAATGTATTGAAATAATTGAAATAAAGATGCTATAGGATTACACTGATAACAGATACAGAAGGAAAACTGAAATGCCCATTAAGGACAAGGTGTTATGACTAAAAAATGAACAAACAAAAATATAAAACCCTCTGGGGTTTGGAGGAGCCCAGGTTTGATCAGCTCAGTTGCTAACTGGATGTGAAACTTTCCCTTTGACCCCTTTGGGATCCACATTTTCTCACTCTGTGTTACAGAGTCAGACATGACAAAACAGTTTTTCATTTCCCATCTCTCTGATTTTCTTCTGTGCATATTTTTATAACTATGTTCATTTTATGTGTTTGGAGTTAAATTCCAAGCCCACGCCAGGTCCAGTAAATCCCTGCCTGCCCCTTCTACTTTAGTTTCTCCTGGTAAGTGGAATGCCCCTTTTGTTTTCTGGCCTCTTTCTTGAGAGGCTTGCTAAACTCTGGAAGAGGAAATGCCCAAAGTGACTCCAACAGTGAAGCCACTTCACGTCATTTTCTTTATCTCTACTTAGGAGAATAGATTCTGTGATTTCCAGGCTTAGAGGGGCTTTTGAAATTTAGACATACAAGAGAACTGAGTAAAGGTCAGTGATAGGACAATATTTTACTTGTAGTATTTAAGTGTTTGATACACTATTTGAGTGGCTCTCTTTGTTTACATAGGTAATGTGGAAAGGCCATATGTACAGTGTTCAGAAGTTAAGAGAGTGAAAGGAAATCAACAGAAAGGAAAGGATCATTTTCAGAGCTAGGACATATTTTTCTAAAAATCATGACCCAGCTGTTTGTTCTGGGATCCACCTAAAGCAGGACAGTGGGAGATGACATAATGCAGTGAGCCCAAGGTTGGCATTTTATTTATTTATTTACTTATTTTTGAAACCTCAGTGGACTTAAGGAATCAAGATAGAGAGTTCTAGCCGTTTCGTGGAGCTTGTGAGCTTTTAAAATTTTCCATTCTTCTGTGTCTCTGTTTTCCATAGTAGCCCCAGAATTTCCTTTCTGTGAATTCATACAGGGAGCTTCGCATTTGTCACTGGATGATTGCTCTGGTGAGAGGGAGAACTTTGTGGAAATCCCCGTGAGCTGCCTTCTTGGAATAAAACCGAGTTGAGAAATCATAGGGCTCTGGGCACATCAAAGAAGCCTGGTAGACAAGTCATGGAGCTGCTACCACCATCTTATCCCATATGATAAATGGGGACTGGATTGTGGAGATAGTGTCACAGCTCTGCAAGAGTCTGCCCCCACCCTCTGAACACTTTTTATCTTTCATTTGATTTCCAGAAAGTCCTTTTATAGTATCCTTTGTAAGAAGTAGAATGATTTTGAAAACTTAGATGTGGAGGGTACAGTGTAACTTCTTCAAAAGGATCTTGATGTTTTATTGTTAGAATAAGCTAAGCAGTTTGTCTTTTTTCAATTAAAAAATGTTATGTCTGTCTGGCCTATGTAAACAACGATGTCTTCAGTCAAAAGAGAAAAAGGACAGGAGAAACACAGTACTCGGTGCCCCCTACATTTGATCACGCATTTGCACATAACTTCCTGACTCCAGGAAACACCAAAGATAGAGGAACAAGTCTAACAATACTTTGAGGTAGCCAAATCCAGGACAGCTGAATCAGTTTAGTCAATGAGTCAGTGACCTGGAAAAAAAAGAGAGAACAGTTCTACATTAAAAAGGGCTTAAAAAGAGACTTGAGACATAAATGAATATAGTGAGTAGACTTTCTTAGGTCATTGGTCATTGGTCAACAAGCAGAAAACAAATGAAAAGGTAATGAGGGAAATTTGAATGTGGTCTTTCCATGAAAGAATTACTGTTAATTTTGTTCCAAATGGTGATAGCTTTATGGTTATGTGAGAATGCCTCAGGCATACAAATGAGGCAGTCCCTCTCAGGATCGATTAATTTTTACTGCTATTATAGTTTGGATATGGAGTGTCCCTGCATGTTCCATATTAAAGGCTTGGTTGCCAGTCTGTTGTGCTATTGGACAGTGGTGGAACCCAGTGAACAGATGTGAGGCCCGGAAAGGGGATATTGGGATCTGCCTTTCTTTCTCTTTGCTTCCTGGGTGCCATGAGGTGATAGGCTGCCTCTGCCTGGAGCTCCTGCCATGATGTACTGTGCTGCCATAGGCCCAAAGAGAAGGGGCCTGGTGACCATGGACTGAAACACTAAGCCAAAATAAATCTTTCCTCCTTATAAGTGGTTTATCTCAGGTATTTTGTTATAGCAATAAAAAAGTAGCTAGCACATCTATGAAACAAAGTTATTTGTTTTGAGGAGTTTTATAGGATTGATGTGAATGTAGAAAGTATATTAGAACAGAGCCTAAACAGGGTTTATTATGTATTGCTTTTATTTTTGTCATCATTATTGCTATGTAAGGTTCCTGCATTGTTGTAATTCTAATCCCAGCCTGTCCTTTATGTCATTTGTTTCCATTTGTTAATCTGTCAGTGATCACATTGGTGTCTGCCATTTAGCATGGACAGTTATTCTAGATGGGCTGCCCTGTGCAGTTGAGGTAGCTGGGCCAGCTAGACCTTATTCACCATGTACTCTCATGAGCCAGTTCTCTGCAAGCTCAGTGGTTGGCCAGCCCTGAGGAGATGATTATTTGTGAATTGATGAACTTTACTCTTTAAAACTTGTAACAAAAAAAATTTATAGTGGAACTTCTTATTGGCAAGTAAATGATAATAGATTTAAATTGATCAAGCTGCTGGGAGAGGATTTCAAAGGAGCTCATAGCCAGCATGGCAGTGGATGCTGTTGTCTGGATTCCTTGCTGTGGTATTTCTGTCCTTTATTTGTTGCCCATAATTAGGCTTCTTTCTCTTCTTCTTCCTCATAATGTAAGCACATGGCCAGGTCTTCTTATCAGATAGTAAACTCTTCATAAGGTGAAAAAGAAATTATGTTAAGATCCTTATAATGTTTGACACATAGCTGGCAGTTGTTAGATATCAGAAAAGACCATTTTTCATACCCCAAATAATTTTTGGCTATGTTGATGGGAAATGTGAGAACTGGGAGGATGGTGTAAGAAATGATTTTTTTTTTCAGTGATTTAGTGACAGTATGAGTTGTAGAGATATTAGATGGGCCTTTAATTTAGAGCTGTCAAATATTGATTTGGTTATATGTATTATAATGCTTTGGAGGCAATTATTTACATATATTCTCTATGTTCATCTTTGATACTAATTGCAAGGAGGGTGATGGTAGGAGGAGGCACTTCTTTAATGTGGATTGGGCATTGTGATGTGGAAAGGATTGAAATTCATTGAAATAATCAGGACAGCTTATCCAATTAGATGCTGATAATTCAGAGCTTCAATCAATGTGGAACCTTGAAGTCCCCTGGTTAGTGAGGGAGATGCTCAGGTCTGGCAACCAAGCACCATCTTGCTTGTAGGTTTAAGAGTGTCGGGCAAAGGATCTGACATTAGCTTAACAATTTAAAACAGATGTGTCTCAGTAATTCTAACATGTATATACTTTCTTATTTTTGCAGCTTAATCAGAACAATTGCTCATTGGTCTCTTGCCTTTTTTCATTTAGGGAAAGGCCATGATTTTTATTAGTGAGAGTCATATATGTGAAGCTTGTAAACAATTTGTTCCTTTAAATAAAGTGAAAAAGTATGTTATAAGGGAACTATGATTGTTACTAATAACCAAAGACAGTTAAAGAGTAGAAATGTTTTATTACAAATAAAATCTAAATGTGGAAATCTGTTTATTATTACATTTCATGTTTGAATATTTTGTTTTCTTTTTCTGTAAGAAGAAGCAGGGGGGCCGGAAACTATGCCTTTTGCATTCCATGCCAAGGTCAATGCTCCGCATTTTGACTGTTTAATTTAATAACATTCAAGCCTAGACAGTCAGGAGGGCACTCCCACTGTAAATCCATAGCTAGAAAGAAAGCATGTGCTTGAGAATCAAGAGAAAAGCTGTTTGTCAAGACCAGACCTGGTTTGAGATCTTTTTTGAAGAGTGCTTATGCTTTTCCTGAATTCTAGGATTAAGACATAGAAATACATATAGAAATATATAGATTGGGTAATGGCTTTTTTTCTTAAGTTGAATTATCCTAGAATCCTTTTTTAAAACTTTAGGTAGCCATATTAGTTATATAATTTGAGATTTGTTAACTGGCTATCATTAGTCTGTGAACTTTACCAAAGTGATGAAAAAATAAGGAACTCTCGACTTTTGGTAATTAAAATTGCTTTTTGGATTTTTTCATGAAGTTCAAAATCCATTCACCTGGTTCTTAAATAGGTAATCTTATACATGATGAACTTCTAATTTGAAATTTTTTTTTTAATACTTGTTTTTTAGTTGTAGGTGGACAGAATAACTTTATTTTATTTTTATGTGGTGCTGAGGATTGAACTCAGTGCCTCACATGTGCTAGGTGAGCACGCTACCACTGAGCCATAGCACCAGCCCCCCAAAATTTGAAATTCTGAGAAACATTTTTTATGACTTTGAAAAATAACTTCAGATCGTATATTGCTCTGAAAAGGGTAGACATATCCTAATTGTTTTTTCCCCCAATTAAATTTTATTTGTGGATTAACCATGGTAAAAATACTCTAATTCTATTCATTAAACCAGTAGGGATTCTATATTTTGCACATTGAAGTGTGCTCAGTCTTTTAAATTATTTCCAGAGTTCTTAAAAAATTTAATGTGTAAAGTAACTAATGCATAATCTGTGAATTCCCCTCCCTCTTTCATCTAATAATTATGTCTGTCTTTTTTAGTTCGGCTTTGTAAACAGGAGTTGCTTATGGTTTGTGTACTGAGAATACTGCCAGGAAGTAGGGTGAGCACAGCTTCTTTTCCCATGACCCTCACTCTCATGTCGTTCCAAGGGCTCCCTACTTAGAATGCCTTGATAACCACATTCATTCCTGACATACCCCACCCCCAGCACACACAACTGCCGAGTGCCATCTGACCCACAGTCCAGCTGCAGCTTTTAAAACCACCACTGGTGAAGGCTTTCACCTAGAGCAGTGAAAATTCATGAAGGTATTTGATGTGTTGTATGTATGGGGGAATATTATTTATTTATTTTTTTAAAGAAATTCAGTTACTTGGTGTCAGTCTGAAAATTAAAAGCTTATTAATGGGATTAAAAGAAAAATTTTTGGACTTACTCGAGCTTGTTTTGCATGTTCACTTATTCTGTATGATTTCTGGAACTTTTTCTATTGATGCTGGAGTCTAAAGTGGTGAAGCATTTTAGATTTTGTTGTTCCCTGACTTTTGACATGGATATAAAGGTTTTTAAAAGACTGACCGTATTGGCCACAACTCACAGCACTCCTCCCCCCAACCAATTCTTACATGATGCACTTAACTTTTTTTATTTTGGGATGGGAAGGGAGAAAATATATATGCTGAGTAAACCCTAGGGCATGGAACTTATTTCTTTAATCTTCAACACTGTGAAGGGATTATTAGCATTCTTCTTTTATAGATAGAAAAATTGAGACTGTAAGGATGAGGTTAAGTCATTTTTTGAGGTAACAGTAACTAGTCAATTGTGGAAATGGGATTTAAACTTGTCTGTCTGATACCAGTGCATTCTTCTTTGCCATTTGACAGTGGTACTGTTCAAACCCAGAACATTACTCAGGAGCTTTATATTTTGGGGGAAGAGATCAGGGGTGGGGAGAAAGAATGCCTAGAAGGTAGAATTTGGCATGGAATGGTGCCTGAAAGTGAAGGAGGCTGGTGCCAGTGAGTACAAGATGGAAGGGTGGAGGAGATATGCAGCTCCCAGAAGCTGCCCCTTCTGTAAGACCCTGTTGTCCACTGCCAGGCTTTGCTGCTCTGGGGAAGATTCAGCAACTGTTAACAGTTTTATACAAGATTTATGAAGGTTTGGGACTTTGCTGGATTATTTTAAACATACACACCTGTACAGACATGTACTGCATAGCAATGTTTTGGTCAATGAGTACTGAATATGTGATAGTGGTTCCGTATGGTGCAGGTGTGCAGCAGACATACTATCTAGGTTTGTGAGCATACTCTGTGATGTCTACACAGTGACCAAATTGCCTCATGGCACATTTCTGTGAATGTATCTCTATTATGAAGTGACACGTGACTGTGTATGTGGAGAGTATGTGCAGGGGATACTCTCAGTGATAAATTTCCCCTGTCCTGAGGAGACAGAAGCTGACAGGGTTACGTGTGGAGCATAGTTATTCCAAGAGCAAGGACATGCAGCTGCTTTCTAGTCCCTTGGGATTGATGAGTGAAGCAGACAGATTTATTTGATGGACTATAAGGCTGCTTTGCAGAGTACATATTGTAACAGAGAAGGAAGAAGGAATCTCATTCTCAAGGCTAGTGAGACATGGTGCCTCCTGAAAAGCCACAGGCAGTCGGAAAAGGCATGAAGGCTGACTGTGTGTGAACAGTGAGTGTGGGACAAAGGAAACTCGGCTGTGGACTGTTTCCTGTTAGGGTGTGTTGCCACGTTACCAACCTTCACACATCCCTTACCTGCTCTATGGCCCTCGCCTAGACTGAGGAGCTGTGAAGACCTACTGCCTAGTGCTCAGTTACCAGGAACCTGAATTACTGGCACAGCAGTCGAGTGATAGAGAACACCCGTCACTGAGTTATGCCTATGAAGCAGATTTCTCTGTGGAAGACCCATTTCCCTATGGTGTCTCTTTGTGACAGTAGAGATTAATTTTGGTGAAATAAGATAACTTAGTATGAAAAGTATTTGTTGTCATCTGCAAACTGTTATTTTGCCCTTCGCTGATGTTTAGAGCAAGCAGCACTTTGGACTACAGGGCAGGTCTGGCATGCCCAGCCTTAGAGGGGGAAGCCGTAAGTTTGTCAGCTTTAACTGGAGACTCTCCATTTTTCTACTTTAGTCTTGTGGGTTTTTTAATAAATAAACTTCAGAGGAAATCTTAATGATCTCTTCAGGAAATAAAAAGTCAAGGGCAGATGATCTAAACAAAACTGTAAGTCAGTGTCTCCCCTCTCCTTTCCCTGAGTTAGCTCCTACTCACGCTTCAAACTATCTTCTGCCTCTTTCTCACTCTGGGTCAAATACTGTCATTGCACCAGTCCTACTGATGAAAATAATGTGTGTACTGTCCAGCAGGCATTTAACTCATGGATGAGACTCAGGCTTTCATTGTGTGTGTGTGTGTGTGTGTGTGTGTAACTAATACATGCCCTCATGTTGCAGTGTTAACAGTTTATCTTTGTTGAACTGACATCAGTGTCTTCTCCATTTCCTTTGGAACTTTGAAGAGGAGGTGACCCTGACACTGAAATAGCATGACTGTTGCTCACAGCTGGTTGTACTACAAGAGTCGGTGCAGGAGCAGCAGCATGGTATCCTGAGTTTCAGTTGTCAGTGTACTGAATAGCAGAAGTTTCAGGTGTGTGACGACATCTGAGTGGTGGTAGTAATGTGTTTAAAGTACTCTGAGGTTCCTTTGGAATTAAAGTGTTTTATAAATTAAAGCAACAGATCCTATTAATTATAAAGCTTTCTTGGTTGCATTACTAAGTGCTTGATACATGCTGGGCCCTCTGCTGGTAATTGCTTCTTTGAAAGGCCTATAAATATCATCTGTGGTCTAACCTCTGGACACTCAGGGAAGTTTTCACTCAAGTTGTCATATAAGGTCACATAAGAAATTAATGTAAGGAGAACTATCATGACAACCCGTGGCTTCTGACTTTGTCTAGTTTTGTGTGAATAATAATCCAAAATCTATATATTTTTAATCCTATTGTGAACAGATTATGATGATACTAGATGAACATTAAATCTCCATATCTTTAGCTTTGAATTAATTCCCTGTAGAATTATATATAACCACAGGATATAATGAATATAAATTAAATTTAGACTGGCTAGTTGGAAGATGTTTAAAAAAATCTTTCTGGCTAAATTGGTAAGGCTCCATTTAACCACAATGTTTTAATCTCTAAATATAAGTGCAGATTTTTACCAGTTATTTTAACATTCTTCTAGATTGTGGAGAAACATTAAGAATCTTCCTCAATTTGGAATTGAAGCACTGACCTAGAAATCAGATATATTTAAGATCTTTAGTGGAGAAATAAAAGCTAAATTGAAATCTTTCATGTAATAAGTGCTAACTTTATGATTCTCAGAAACCAGCTGGTTCTTTAAGGAACTTTGAGTTCAGGCCACTCCTCTCTAACTCATTCTTTCTCTGTGGCTGAGTTCTTATCTATACTTGTAGGAAATAAACTCCTGGGAAATCTTCATTTTGTCTTTGACACAACCCAAGTTAGCTTTAATGACATTGTTTTAACTTTGAAACAAAAAGCTGGAAAATTGGCTGGGCATGATGGCGCATGCCTGTAATCCCAGCGGCTTGGGAGGCTGAGGTGGGAGGATGGCGGGTTCAAAGCCAGCTTCAGCAAAAACGAGGCACAAGCAATTTAGTGAGATCCTGTCTCTAAATAAAATACAAGATGGGGCTGGAGATGTAGCTCAGTGGTCAAGTGCCCCTGAGGTCAATCCCCAGTACCTACCCCTCTAAAAAAAAGGCTGGAACACATATATGTCTTCTCTCTCTCTCTCTCTCTCTCTCTCTCTCTCTCTCTCACACACACACACACACACACAGTTTCTGTTTATGTGTTTTAGTTTCACTATAGTGCTTTCCTGCTATTCCTATAAAATTTCTCCTAAAGGAAGAACAGAAGAAACACACACTCCATTCTAGGTCACCCTGTTAGACTAATCTTTGCATATCTCCATTCTGCTTATTCATGTCAGAATTTCTTTAAAGTTTACTGTTTATTTTATAAATATGTTTGTAGTTATTTTCATATGAAATAATAAATAGTGCTATGTGTTTCCTGTGTTATTTACTGCCTGAGGTACAAACGTATCCATTTTAATAAGGGCATTACTGGAGGACTTCACTAGATGCTTTCGGTTTCATGCATCTCTTTATGCAAAACTAAGTACCTTTTGTGTACCAGGGATAGCAGTGAACAAAATAGGCTAACATTTATGCTTTCATAGAATTTATATTCATATCAAGGGTGGGGGAATAACAGATTAATAGACAGTTGTGGGTCAGGTGGTGATAAATGATACTCTGAAAAATGAATAGGGCAGAGTATAAAAGTATGTGCCTGTGGATGTAGGGGCTGATGTGTTTTCAGGTAGTATGGTTGAGAGAAGCCATGCTGAGAAGGTGACATTTGAAGACCTATAGGAAGTGAGGGATGAGGCTCTCTGTTTAGAAATCAAGGACCAGTTTCTTCATAACTTGAGGGAAAAACATTTCATTTGAAGTATGTTCTTAGTTATGTTCCCACTTTAACTAGCTGGCATGCTACTGTCATTCATCTTTCAATGCCTTTGATGAAGCTGGAGGTGATTCTAAACATTAAGACGTGGTTTGACAAATTGAAAAACTCTCTTATCAGCCCTGCTTGATTGGGGTTAGAGAAAGCACTATTTTCAGTGTCTTTAAGTCTGTGAAATTCATTCTCCACATATCTCTTAGCATTTGACATTCCCCATTCACTGTGGTTCTTTCTTGCCGAAGTGTCTGGACTATAGGAATTGGGGTCTTTGTAGACTGAGTGAAGTACAGCCTGCTTAGATGGGAGAGTTAATACCTTTTTGATTGATTAAGCCTTATGTGGGAAAGTTTTCATAAAATAATGACCTGCTTTGTTAGTTTTTTTTTTTGTCTTTTGCACCATTGCAGTATTTCCAATAAAGATCTCATTAATTTGTACTTAGGTCTTTTAGAATTTGTTGCAGATATGACTGATGCAGGTTTAAAGTTTACCCTTGTTTAAGCAATCCATTTTTCCACAGATAAAGTCTATAGCATAAAGATTTGTTTGTAGGATAAAGATATTTAAGGAAATCTCTAAGGCCTCCAGACGTTACCCTGTCATGCCAATTATATGTCATTTACTCTTCATTTTGTAATATAGGCTCCCTTTATACTGTCCTTTGCTCCCCCTTCCATTTTGCCTTTCTACTAATCCATAATCCTTTGGCTGAAGAACAGCTTTACCTAGATGTTACTGCTAGGTCTTTATTTAGATTCTCAGAGCCTAGATTGCGTTAGTTAACACCCTTCCTTAATAACTAGCCATTGGACATCAAAGTCCATTGCCATGTTCCGGAGAAGACACACCCTAGCTGTCCAAAGTTTTGCTCAGCCTGCTACCCCACTGCCTCTTTTCCCTGCCTCTAAGAATTCTTTCACGCTCCTGAGCCTCCTGAGACAATTTTGAAGGGGTTAAGTTATGGTCAGAGAACATGTAGAAAAAACAGTAAGAGTGTATACAATTTCATTTTCTCATTTGTCTATCTTTTCTCATGAATTTCATCCTGAAACTACTGAGAAAGACTAGTATCCATCTTGATTAAGTGTTGCCCCCATGTCTCAGCATTTCTGCAGTGCTCATCTTGGCCTTCATAATCAGGCACCTTCAATTACTGGTCTTTTTTTGGCTGGGAGCTTTTGCCAGACACAAACCTAAGGGGTGGGTGTTTGGAAGGCCTCAGGCCCTATTTTGCCCAGGAAATGAGAAGCTAAACTGTAGAGAACCAATTTCTGATTTCCCACTCTCCTAACAGACAATAGGGATCTGTTTCAAAAGCAGGCTTTTTATGGTGTTAGCAGTTTTTGGCATGCAAAAATAGGAAAAGGCAGTGGAGTTGGTGCAGTGGATACCATTTGTTTTGTTAGGTTTTTAGATCTTAAAGATTAGGTTGGGGATTATGCTTTTCTTTAATTGATAGTACCAGATGCTCCATATGATGCCATTGTTCAATGATTGTTGAATATAAAATATAAAGATATACCATGACCCATCGAGTCTAAGCACCATAGTTTTTATATTTTTGTATCTCTAAAATTGGATAGGGGGTCTTATAATTTTGGATCTTGGAATGCATGAACAATGGTAAGTAAAAATGATAACACCTAAGATTTTTAGTACTTGTGGAACTGATAAGTTTTGACTTAAGACAAAAGTATCAGGTAAGAAAAACTGAAAGCTGCATTTATCTTTAGAAAGTTTTTGAATTTAGTGGTTACCTAATCGTAGGTTGACTATGTGCTGTCTAATTAAAGCCTGGCATAAATTATGTGTACCATTTTTATGAAAGATCTCATTATCTGCAGCAATAAAATAATTAGAGACAACATACCTGCCACAAGTGTGCAAAGCTCTGCAACCCAGGCATAGTTGCACATGTTGACGCAGCTGGAATTCCTCTGTTCTGGTTGCTAAGTCAAAGTCTTCATTATTCAGAGTCTCAGCAAGCAATTGCTCATTAGGTATAGATCATGAAATGCAAGCATGTTAGTGGCTCAGATAAACAAGCGTTTTATGTGATGAGTTTTAGTTTTGTTTAGTTTTTAAATAAAAGATTGAGATTTGTTATTGTGCTTTGAGATTAGTACAATTAATCACTCCATTATAATAAGAAATGTGTGAAATATATCTTCTTCAAAGCCACTTATGGGTTTTTATAATAACCATTCCATGTAAATATATAATATATTGGCAGTTAAAATAATTATATAATAAGGATATAGTAAGAGCTAAATGAATGAAAGTTTTAAAAGTTATTTTTAAAAGTGCAAAATTATAAATGATGTTGCAAAAAATGAGATTTTGTTTAGTACTGAGCTAAACCCAGTATGGTAGAATTGTCGGTTTAAAGGAATATTCAGAAGTTTTTAAAGGTAGTATGGAAATATGTGTGACATGGACATAAGAGTTTGAGATTTAGTCCTAATTGTTGCTTGGGTAAGTCACTGAATCTTGCACCTTGGTTTCCTTATCTGTAGAATGGAGATAATTGTTGAGGCAGTTATTTCTCCAATAGGGTTTCACTGAGATAAGAGGTATAAAAGTGATTTGAAATATTTCATCATGCTTATTTACTGTGGTAGGATGGTTACAGTAAGTTATTAAAGGTGGGACACTTGGAATTTAAAATAGAACAGAAGAAGTAATAAAATAGTATATCCCACCTAAACCACACTCTTATGATACATTAAAAATGGGACAGGGGGTTTACTCAGGGTGCATAATGAAATTTGTGATTCTAAAATGCAGTATTTATCTAGAAAAACTGGCTATAGTGGAAATATACCTCAACATTTTCAAAGTACTGTATGGCAAACCCAAGGCCAACATCATTCTAAATGGAGAAAAACTGAAAGCATTCCTTCTAAAAACTGCAACAAGACTAGGATTCCCTTTTTCACCATGTCTATTCAACAAGGTCCTAGAAACTCTAGCCAGAGTAATCAGGCAAAAGAAAGAAATTAAAGGGATACAAATAGGAAAAGAAGAGCTCAAACTATCTCTATTTGCAGACAACATGATCCTGTATTTAAAAGACCCAAAAAACTCCACCAGAAAACTCTAAAACTCATAAATGAATTTGTCAAGTAGCAGTATATAAAATTACCCATAAATTGATTGCATTCCTATACACTAATGATGAATCACCTGAAAGAAAAATTAGGAAAACTATCCCATTTACAATAGCCTAAAAACAAAACAAAACAAAATAAACAAACAAAAAAACCCTTTGGGAATCAATCTAACAAAAGAGAGGAAAGACCTCTACAGTGAAAACTATAGAATACTAAAGAAAGATATTGAAGAAGACTTTAGAAAATGGAAAGACCTGTCATGTCCTTGGGTAAGTAGAATTAATATTGTCAAAATGGCCATACTACCAAAAGCACTATACAGATTCAATGTAATTCCTATTCACATTCCAATTGTGTTCTTCATCAAAATTGAAAAAGCAGTCATGAAATTCATTTGGGAAAAATAAGAGGCCCAGAGTAGCCAAAGCAATCCTTAGCAAGAAAAGTGAAGTAAGAGGCATCACAATACCAGACATTAAATTATATTACATAGCTATAGTACAAAAATGGCATGGTATTGACATCAAAACAAACATGAAGACCAATGGAGCAGAATAGAAGAACCAGAGACCAACCCACATATATACAGTTATAATAGACAAAGATGCCAAAAACCAAAGATGCATTGGAGAAAAGATAGGATAACCTGTTTAAGAAATGATGCTGGGAAAACTGGAAATCCATATGGAGTAGAATGAAATTTAACTCCTATCTCCCATCATGCAAAAAACTCAAAGTTGGATCAAAGACTTAGGAATTAGACCAGAGGCCTTGTGTACACTAGAAGAAAATTTAGGCCTGACACTCCAACATGTTGGCTTAGGAACCAATTTTTTCAACAAGACTCCTAAAGTGCAAAAAGTAAAATCAAGAATCAATAAATGGGATGACATCGAACTAAAAAGCTTCTTCACAGCAAAGGAAACAATTAAGAGTGTGAAGAGAGAGCCTACAGAATGGGAGAAAATCTTTACCACCCACACCTCAGATAAGGCGTTAATTTCCAGAATATACAAAGAACTCAAAAAGCTTAATACTCCCCCCCCCTGCAAAAATAACCCAATTAATAAATGGGCAAAGGAACTACACAGACACTTCTCAAAAGGAGAAATATGAATGGTCAACACATATGAAAAAATGTTTATCTCTAGCAATTAGAGAAATGCAAATTAAAATTACACTGAGATTTTATCTCACTCCAGTCAGAATGGCAATTAATCAAGAAAACAACCAAAAATGTTGGCAAGTATGTGGGGGAAAAATTTCACTCATACATTGCTGGTGGGCCTGCAAATTCGTGTACCAACTCTGGAAAGCAGTATGGAGATTCTTCAAAATCTAGGAATGGAACCACCATTTGACCCAGTTATCCCGCTTGTTGGTTTATATCCAAAGGATTTAAAACCAGCACACTACAGTGACACAGCCACATCAATGCTTCTAGCAGCCCAATTTACAATAGCTAAGCTATGGAACCATCCTAGGTACCCATCAACAGATGAATGGATAAAGAAAACGTGGTTTACAGCGGGGCGTGGTAGCGCAAGCCTGTAATCTCAGCACTTTGGGAGACTGAGACAGGAGAATTAGGAGTTCAAAGTCAACCTCAGCAATGATGAGTCGCTAAGCAATTCAGTGAGACCCTGTCTCTACATAAAACACAAAATAGGGCTGGGGATGTGGCACAATGGTCAAGTACCCCTGAGTTCAATCCCCAGTACTCCCCCACCCCCCCAAAAAAAGTGGTTTACGTACACAATGTAATATTACTCAGCCATAAAGAAGAATGACTTTATGATATTCACTGGTAAATGGATGAGTCTGGAGACTATCATGCTGAGTGAAATAAGCCAATCCCCAAAAAACCAAAGGTTGAATGTTTTCTCTGGTACGTGGATACTAGCACACAGCAAGGGGTGGGAGGATAGACGTCACTAGGCTAGACAAAGGGGAATGAAGGAAAGGGAGTGGGGATAGGAATAGGAAAGACAGTGGAATGAATCTGACATCTTTCCTACATGTATGAATACATCACAGTGAATTCACCATTATGTCCATCCACAAGACAGGGATCCTGAGAATAAGATAGACTCCATGTTTGTATAAATATGTCAAAATAGACTCTAATGTCATGTATAACTAAAAAGAACAAATGAAAAATTTAAAAAAATAAAATGCAGTGTTCCCAAAATAGTCTTAAATTGCTTTAGTGTTTCAAAATGGGGTAGGATAGCAGAAAAATGAAGTCTATAAACATGTAGGATAATGAGTTTATTGAAAATAACTTACAAGAAACATTGTGTAAATGGAGAATAATGATCTTTGTGCCCTTACTTCTCTGGCAGTCCAGGCTCAACCCAGTTTGACAGTGTCCTTTTTTGTTTCTTTTGGGAAGAATGAGGCACCATGCCAGCATACTTCCACATCTGGCCCATGGCAGTGGATTTGTGTCTTTTTTCAATTGCCATTCATTATAAAATATTTCCAGACTTGAAGAGAACATTAGTCACATTGCTACATGAAAAAGTTCTTTTTGCCATAGCTATGCAGTTCATAGGTAGCAAAGATGATGATGATGATATACATTTTCATTTGCTCAAAGAAAAATCAATTAAAAAACTAATAGTAGAATCCAAAAATGCTGTCACAATAGACACAGCAACTTAGACTGCACTCATATTCTAAGCTCATCACTAAACTCATCACTCCATGTAAGCTGTGCTTGGAAAATTTGAAGTTGTGTGTGTAGGAACTTGTTTCTTTGCTTGATTAAATAGATGTTATGTTTGTTTTTTCCCGTACTGAGGATTAAACCCAGGTGTGCTCCACCATGAAGTTACATACTTAGCCCTTTTTATTTATTTATTTTTGAGACAGGGCCTCACTAGGTTGTCCAGGTTGAACCTCAAACTTTAGATCCTCTTTTTTTAATATTTTTTTTAGTTGCAGATGGACATGATGTCTTTATTTTATTTATTTACCTTTTATGTGGTGCTGAGGATTGAACCCAGTGCCTCATGCATGCAAGGCAAGCACTCTGCCACTGAGCCACAATACCAGCCTGACTTTAGATCCTCTTACTTCAGCCTACAGGGTAGCTGGGATCACAGGTGTGTGCCATTGTGCCTGACTGGTAATGTCTTTCTTAGGGAATGCTGAAATGTAAATATTTATTGGGTATTCAGAGGATACCTATTCAAAATTGCAATAATAACCTCAATCATTGAAAGCAATATAGAGGTTATATATCAATGATATATGGTAATAGCTGACTGGAAAACATATGTAATTGATAAATTTTGTCTTTTGGGATAGACACAATTTGTAATGGTGTTATCACTGTGATGTTTCCTTAGTTGGCTGATACTTCACCTGCATGAAAAATGCTGTCATCATGTGATTATGAGTTATGTTTTTAGGTTCAGAGAGATAGACTGTATGTAGGTCCTGCAACCAGGACCAAGAACGAACATGTATTTTTAGTTTTTAATTACCTCCTTAAAAAATTAATAATAATTGCAAGAGTTTATTAAGCTCTTACTATGTGCTATGCTAAACTCTTTGTAGACCTGATTTCTTTTGGTAATCTATCTTATAAAATAGAACAGTTGTACAGTAGGGTAGTTTATTAACATCATTCACATTTTATAGATAAACAAATAAAATGTCAGGAAGTTTAAGAAACTTGTCCACATAACAAAACAGAGTGTCTAAACTAATAGCATATCTGACACCAGAGTATTTTTAATATTTTTTAAAAAATGAGATGGTGCTTGCTTAGTTAGAAGATGGTTGAAGGAAATTGAAGCCCACTTTAGATTTTTCTCTAATGTGTTTTGTTCATGAAATGTTTTACGTTTGTTTTAAACAGAATGATCCCTCTACCAAACTTGATTAGATCACCAGAATAATTTTTTAGGATGGGGCTCTTCTAAGGCAATGCTGAGGTTTTAATTTATCAGGTAACATATCTCGGCTGCTTTTGTTAGCAGTCACTGCTCCCTCCCTTGCCCAGCTTGCCAAAAGATCTTAAATGAAAGAAACTTCCAGTCATTATCTCTTCCTCAGATCTCATATGCTTGATTTGCTGTCTACATCATTAAGTGTGTTTGTTTGCTGGGGCTCTGGTTTCTCTCTCTTCCTCATAGCACCTTTTATAGCTGGGGCAAGTCTGTATCTAGTTGACTGATTTCTTATCTCTAATTGCTCTTTGTCAATCCTGGAAAGGCCTTAGTTTACCCTTCCTGCATGTTCCGAATTCTCTCCAATTCTGTTTATTGACAGAATCCTGCCATCAAGATCCTGTGCTGGATGCGGTAGAGATTGGAGGAGTTCTCTACCCTCCATTGGTTTTTTGTCCAGGGAGGGCTACAGAATGTAGATACAAATAAGTGTAATAATAAAATGCAAAATTACCTAGGGTATTTCAACAGATTTCGTAAAAGAGTTAGAGTACAGTACTTTTCAAAAATTTCTCTTGAAATACATTTGATATCAGGAGTAGGAGAACTGTACCTTCAGTAGTCTAGGGACAGCTTCAGATGTCTGCTTAATGGAAATCTCAGGTTTAGGTTAATTCCCATGAATTCTGTTTTGCCTGCAATACATGCATCTTAAAACACATAAAACAGCATTAAATAAATTGGCTTCCCCCTCTCTGGTTTTCAGATAAAAATTGTAATACCAAGTAGAGATGCTAAGATGATCAATAGCTTTCTGAATCTCTGGCTAAATACTATAAGGCATATAGTATTCGGAATCTGTACATCAGATTGCCCTGATAGGATAATATAGGGTGGCTTTAGGATTAATCTATAATGAAGCAGGTCTTAAGATTTCTTTAAAAGGAAGTGACCAGTCTACAGACTAGATCCTGATATTGTAGGGATATTGCAACTTTACATCATGGAACTCTACCTATCTAGTTGAAGACATTTGAAGGTTATAGCACAGGCAAAGGGCTGTTTCCAACTTGGAGAATGACTTGGTGGATGTAGAGAAGATATTAGTTTCTTTGGCTGGAATTTTGAGTATGTAAAGAGGAGTTTGAGAGAAAGCATAGGTTAAAAAGCATGGGAGAAAGAAGATATGCTGTAATTACCTAGTAGTTAACAACTTAATGTGCTACTTTAAAAGGAAATTAAATTAGTCAACTTATGATTCAGCAATACATATATTTGGCTTATGATACCAAGAAGGGTGGAGTGGAAAAAGGAAGTAAGTTTTAAGAGTAGGCAGTAGGCTCATATGTGGCCTGAAAGATAAGTTGACACCAAATCCCTTCCAAAGTCATTATCTTGGATAGATAGACGTGTTAGGTAAGAAAAATGAACTGCAACTAAGGCTAGAGTACTTGGGGTTTTCAATTACTGAATAAAAGTGGGAGCACCAAGAAGACACACTAAGAGGATCTATAGCTTTCTGAATTCCTGGCTAAAAACAGTAAGTTGTGATAGCGCTGCAAACAATGGGAAGTGAATGAATGGACTGGGGAAGAGGTCATGGGAGGTTAGGTAGACAAGGAAGCCCACGTGAAGCATGCCAGGCCATCCCTGGTACTGAGAAGCTTTGGAAAGCTGCAAACTCCTTTGTGTTGAGTGCCTCAATGTTTTGCAGTTAAAAAAAACAAAAACAAAAAACCGTCAAGGGGTTATTTTGGAAAAGTCGTCTTGGGGTTCCAGAATCTACAACTTAGAAGTTGTCATTATATAGATACACAGATAGGAATTAATCAAGAAAGCAAGCTTTGAGGTACAAGGTATTTTGAAGAGGACCGCTTAAGAGTTTGAGAAAGAGAAATCTCAAGGGAGGGAGCAGAGGAATGTTATTGAAGCAGGAAGAGAATCCAGAGAAACTGCAGTGTGCCACTGTTTCTTTATCCTTTCAAGTTTTTTCCCCAGGGTAGAAAGATGGGTGGCTTATTTCATCCTTTGAACTTTCTAGTTTTAACTTGGGTTGTAGCAATAGTGAAGTCTTTGTGGGTTTTCGTTTTTAATTTTTATGGAATTTGTAGCTTTATAGAAACTGTGGATAAAATCTGGCCAAGTGTTGGTTCCTATTTGTTATTTTTAGGCCGGAATCTTCTGAAATTGCTTGCCAAACACATATCATTTAGGGGATTATGAACTGTTTGGTCTTCATTAGAGGCCAGCACCACTATTTATTTTCACTGAAGCTCTCCTGAAGATAGTAATTTAATACACAGATTAAATATGTTATGCTTACAATGAAAATATTTCATGTTCTCTATTTGCCATCATAATAAACAGTGGTTTAATAGTTAACATTTGTTGAGAGTCGCTATTTCAAGTTTCTTTTCTGTACCAGACACTGTTCTAAGTCAATTTCATGTAACATTCATGAAGTCTTGCAAGGGGTTAGTATATTTCTTTTGTACATGAAGAGCCTGAGATTCAGAGAAGCTGAGTACTTGCTTGAAACAGTGCACCAAGAGATAGTTGTTGGTTTGACATCCATGTCTAACTCTTATGTACACTAATCTATAACATAAAAGAATGATTGATTCTAACTGAAGAACTTTTTTCCAGATCTGACAACCTTTATCACATAAGACTTTATTTCATCACTGAAAACAAATGCTTTGTCTTATATTACCTGCCAGAAGAGTGGATCTATCCACTGTAAAATAGGATGCAGAAAGAACACCCTGATGTAGAAAGACTTCTAGTATAGAAATAAACGAGGTGATTTATAGATCAACCAAGGCTGTTTCACCAACTTTAAAGTTCCAAGACAATCATATGGTTCCATGCTAGCATGCAACACATTGAGTGGCTTAGAGTAGCATGTGCTTTTTTTGCATTTCCAGGAGAATGAAGAACAATTGTTAGGCCTCCTTGTGTACTGTCTCTGATGACCTCCCTCAGACATGTCCATTGCTGTATAGCAGTTTCTCAGTACCTTCAAGGAAAGATAATTCCTTGATTCCATTTCAGTAAGGTGCTTAATTTCATCTTATGACTACCATATACTAAAATGACTACCATATACTAAACATTGTTTTGTGCCCAATTTATGAAGGCTCATCTTTGATTGTTGATATCAACCACTATTTCTAGCCACAAATAGAAAATAGAAAAGTTGGCTTTTTTTTTTTTTTTCTTTTTGGTACCAGGGATTGAATTCAAGGGTACTTGACCACTGAGCCACATCCTAGCCCTATTATTATGTTTTATTTAGAGATAGGGTCTCAAAAGTTGGCATTTTAAAACTGTGTTCAAGTAAAAAAACATAGAAATGTTTTTATCCACAGTTCTCATTGTGTTTTTCTCATTTGTGCCACGCCCAGCATTCTTTTCTTCTGAGTCTCCTCCATCAAACAATCTGACATTTATAGTTCTAAAAACACTAAAAACATAACTGCAGTTATTAAAAATCAAGACTTATTTGGTAATTCCTTGACATATCCTGCTACGTAATGTGCTGTATGTTTTTTATTAAGGCTTGTGGTTATATTTGTGTGCATTCCAGTATCTTAAGCTTTTCAGTAATTTATCTATAGTGAATTCTTAACATTATGGACACTTTGGCAGTTGGTTTGTTTCTTTCTCTTTCTTCGCAACCCAGCCCACCACCCCATGCATCTTTCATGTTCTGAGGCAAAAAAAAGATGAAGAACAAATGCCTATCCTCAGAAGCTTAAAACATTAAGTTATTTTATGGCACTAGAAAGTACAGGAATGAGCATGTATTTCCTTTGACTTTCAGTATGGTGTTTTATAATGACCATTTTATGTGCATTTTCTGCTATATTCTTTCATACTAAGCATGCTAATGCTTTCTCATGCAGTTCAATACATGATGTCATGCTTAGAATTTACACAGCAGGTGAGGAAGTAGTTAAATGTTGTCTAAAAGTTCACACCCTTCCTGCCTTAATATTTCTCATTGTACAGGAATTAACTATGGTATACCATAAAAGAATACCCAACTTGGGAAGGAGACAACCTTTCCAGGTTGTAGTCAGTTCTCTGATTCAGGACAAGTTATTACTTAACTTTTCAGAACTTTAGTCTTCATAGCTTTGTGTGAGAATAGAGTACATAAGAACTTTGAAATAAAACCTCTTACCAACTCTGCTGCTATCTTTATTGTAAAACATATTAAAAAGCTTTACAGTAGTAAAACAACATCATTGTCACCATCATCGTTTTGGGGCATGGATAACCCATCTTTTACAAGTGGTTAAGAAAGCCACATTAGGGATTTGCAAAAATGTGAAAGTTTCAAAAAAACAGAAGGTGAAAGGCATCTATCTGGGAGCTGTAAGTATTTACCTGTCTTTCAGAAACTGAGGGCTTTGACAGTTGAGCTCCTGTTGCTCATAAGCTATGGTGCTGGATGCTTGGGCAGTATTTACAGATGGTAACGTTCCATACCATACTGTTCCATAATATACTATTTAGAAGAAGATGGATAAATTTGGTTCACATATAACTACGATGAAAGGTGAAGTGGAGAAAGCACCAGAAGAGCCAACATGTAGTATTGGGCAGGGTGAAGGAAGAGGTAGTTCAGGTTGGAAGGGATCAGGAAGGGCTTTGTGGAGGAAATTGGGGCTTGGAAGTGGTCTTGAAGAAGGGGCCATTTTGACTCTGGAGCATGAAAGAAGAGTATTTTCCAAGGAAGTGGAATAACAATAAAAACACAGGTGTAAGACTGTAGCTGGTTTGTTGCAGATAATCACCAACACTTCCCTCCATAAATGTGGTTGGTATGTTGGTAGAAGCTGCCATTTGGAAGATTCTGAACAAGTCATCAACCTAGCCTTTCTGTACATGGTTACATTGTCAAGTCCTCATTCTGATTCCTCTAAGAGGCTTTCCACCTCATATCCACACAGAACTGAACCTTTTTATTTCCCACCTGCCTTCAAGATCTGTGTGCAGAGGAATATGGTGAGGGGGCATTCTGGAGCTGCTCCTGGGTGACATTCTGCTTTTGCTGTGTCACTTGCTTGTGCTATCCTGGGGAAATCACTTACCCTTCCTATGACTCGATTGCTTCATCTCTAAAACAAGAGTGATGCTCTCTAATTCTAAGGCTGTTGTGAGGATTAAGGGGTTAATTTATATAAGATACTAAGCACCATCTGTGCTGTTGTTGTTGCTAACCTCTGTGGGAACTTATTGACAGCTTCTGATGTGACTGATTCCAGGCCTCTCACCCCTACATGACTGCACCCTTTTTTGAGGAGGTCTCTGTCTTGTTTTCCCCTTTGTGTTCCAGTTGCTTCGCGTTGTCTGTCTGCCTTCTGCATGATAGTGTGAAGATGATACCTCTACATTATGTATGCCTGTACATACAGCTCCTGTGAGTCTTGTTTAAATCTAATCCCAGAGAAACTGAATTTCAGGAAGAACTGCCTTATACCAATGGACTGACTGGTTATACTTGTTTCCACATAAATATTGCTTACTTTCGTAGCAAACATTGTCAGAGTAAATCTATTAACACTTGTAAAATAATAGGTAGACTTCAATGCTTAAGTTTACATACAAGAAAAGTTATAATTAAATATTTACCAGGTGTTTTATATTCTTCTTATGAAATGGAGTTTTAGTGTTTCATTAGCATTATCTAATCATGGGTGCTGCAGGTTAACTCTTTGATACAAAAATATTGTTGACTAATTAAAGTCCAGTATAATTTCTTCCAAGTTACAATGTGAACACACGTGGAGACATCTGTGCTTAACTTTCAGGTTAGGCAATTGGGAAAGAAGTAGTTCGTGTGATACTTGCAGCATCTTCACCATGCACTACATTTCTCAAGAGTAAATGAATGTTATTCCTATACCTTCAGCTTACAAGGTGACTATGGTGGTTCCAACTGGGATTTTCTTCTTTAAGTATTAATAGTTGGGTAGAAATAAAAAAACACAACAGTCTAAATTGGCCCCTTGCTTAGCATACTTTATACACTCAATCTTTCTTTTTCTATTTAAGAGAAAATATTGATTTTACTATTATTCATTGTGATATTTTGCAATTTAACAATAACTTTTAAGAACTTAATTAGGTATTTCTATTACAGTGTGAATTGATTTTATTTAAAAGGGGTGAGAAGCAGTATTTTTTTTTGTGTGTGTGTGTGTGTGTGTGTACCTGATTATAGTGTAGAAACTTGAGCCAGGCAATTAGGGCATAGTGTGTTTCATTTGATTTGTTTTACTTGGCTTTAGTGCTGGAGATTGAACCCAGGGCCTTGTGCGTGCTAAGCATGTGCTCTTCCACTGATTTGCATCCTCAGCTCATGTGATTTTTTTAAATCAGTGAAAGATGTTGGGCTTTCTAGTTCAGAATTGCATACTCAGTAGGAGATGGAGCCAAGATGAAAAGCGTAAGGTGGAGTCCTCATTTTGTATGATTGAACTGTGTCATTGCCAGGAAGTCATAAGTTCTGTACCTTGATGATTATCATTACTTTGGCATTTGGAAAATGAGAATATGTAAAAAGAAGAACCAGAACCCAGAACACACTTGAAATTGAAAACATGTTTCTTTTTCTTTCTTTTTTTTTTTTTTTGTACCAGGGATTGAACCCAGAGGTCCTTAGCCACTGAACTACACCCCTAGCCTTTTTTATTTTTTTTATCTTGATACAGAGCCTTTCTCAGTGGCCGAGGCTGGCTTTGAGTTTGTGATCCTCCTGCCTCAGCTGCCTGAACTGCTGAGATGGTAGGTGTGCACCACTGCGCCTGGCAACATGTATTTTAAACCTCCCTTATTTTGCAGTTATCATTTGAACTGATTGAGAAGCATATTCTCTTGTATAATCCTGTCTGTCATCTTCTAGAAGGACTGTCAGAGGATCATTTGTTCATTTTTGATTCCATCCAATGTTGAAAGAAACTCATTTCTTACAAAGAACTGCTGAGTAATAACACCTTTGAAACTTGATTGCTTTGCAGTGCACCTGGAGAAAATTTGAAAATATAATCAACAGACTGTTTTCCTGAGTAATTTTCAGGGTTATCTACAATCTAACAGACCTCGTTCATGACCAAACTTTCACTTTTCTGAGGTGTTCAACATGTCTTGAGCACTTCCTGAGTGCCAGGCACTGTTCTGCTGGCTTCCTCTGTATTAACTCACTCCTCACAATGGCTAGAGAAGTGGATTCTTTCCACTTAACAGATGCAGACACTGAAATACAGAGAGGTTTTGGAACTTAATTGTGCCACTAGTTGCTAATAGAATCAAGTTTCTGCCTCCAGAGCTCATACCTCCAGTCCCATGGCTGTATTGACAGGGTGGCTTGTACGTGGGTTACTGTGTTCCTGTTTGGGGATAAGAATGATTACAGTGCAATCATAGGATGTTTGTAAAAGGACAGAACTACATACTTTTCTCAGTTGAGGAGGCCATGTTAGGTAAAGAATAGTCTAGGAAGAAATGAGGGATTATGTCAGGAAATCACTAAAGATAGAACTTCCAAATAGCTCATTTGAGTTTGAGGCCAGCTCAGAAGGACTCCTGGTAGTGGTGAGAGGAGAAAGAAGAAAGGGTATTCTTCACAGGATTTCTGTATATTTTATCTGCCCATGTACTCCCACCTCAACTCTGCTGTAGGAATTGCATCTGCAGCCTCAAAACCGGTAGAGCATAAGCCTTCTTTTAATTGTACAAGTAAAAATAATGTTAAATGGAACACTTTTTCTTATCTCAGAGCATCCTCATACAGATTGGATTAAAATTTCCTGAGAATAGCCTTCCTTTCTTGTCTTCTTATAATATTAGATATAGGTATTATGATTTCTCTACCCTTAGGGCAGTACACTGTGTCAGATAAATGCACACTTTTGCACAGTGCCCTTCTTTGAAAGGCCGGTCAACTTTGCTACCTGTGTGAGCCAGACTGAAGGATAATGACTGATGCCATTCATTGAGTTGCCTAGTATGTAGCAGGCACATACTTCACTTAGTCTTCCTAATAGCCCTGCAAGGTAAGTATTAATTCTCTGTTGTATAGATAAGAAAAATGAGCCTCAGGAAGGATGAGTGATTGTTCAAGGCCTTGCAGCTAATTGGTGAAATCTAGTTCTGACAAAGCCCTTGTTTTTCTCATTGACTAATAATTCACTAAGGAGGCTCTCTTCATCTTTCTTCCTGAAAGTCTAAAGCAGACTTGCTCTCTTGAATTGAAAGTACCTCTCAAGTAGAATGCATAACTGATCCCAGAGTTTTACCTCTTTTGTAAGAAGAGATGTTACTTTGCCAGTAGCTTCCTTTCTAGAGCCTGATACATTTTTAAAACCAGAATTAAAGAAAACAAAAACCAAAAACTCTCTAGTGCACCCAATGCCTGTTTAAAACAAAATAAAATAGCAAAACCAAAATAAAACACACACACACACACACACAAATAAAACCAACCAGCCTCTGATGCTTGAGGGCCTTTCGTGAGCATGTTGATGGGTCCTTGGGTCACAGTGGTGCAAAAGATAATCTTCATGTTCAGAGGCCTATTAACTTTTCAAGTACCAACTTTGAGTTACTTGGACTGTCCCAGTAAGTCTTGACATGTGGGGCTTCAGTTGCTCAGTTAAAGAAAAAATTATTCTGGCACTTGTTGGAATGGCAAGGAAGAACTTTATTCAAGACTATCACTATAGGTGTCAAGACCGTTAACAATAAATTGGGCTCAAATGCAAATACAGCACAAGCAAGTGGGGATTTATAGCCCATTTAGAGCAGGTGTAGGGGGAGTTTGTAGATAGAAAATGACTTAGAAGAGACATCAAGGGTAAGGGAGGTTCTAGCTGAATGAAGTCAGGGCAAAGTATTATACATCAAAGATGGGGGCTGAGGAATTGGAGCAGATATTGAGGGTAGGGGATTCTCTGTAAACCAATAGAAGGACTCTTGCAGTGGGCTGTGTAGACACAGTAAGAATGTGAACCAAAGTGGAGGCCTACTGGAGAAGAGAGCTCAGACAGGTGTGATCGAGTGTGGTGAAGCACAGAGTTCCTATTGCCAGTGTTAAATATAAGGGTTCAGGTATTGAACTTGAACTCATGCAAGAAGGTTGCTATTAAATGAAATATAGAGTGAATTCCAAAAAAATTACATTTTATTACTGGTGTAGGCATCTTTGACAGGGTTGGCATAAAATATCAGAGCAGCTCTGAGAAATGTGACCTTTAAAGTTTTTCTGATGTTGCACAGAAAATAACAGAAGTTTGTTATTTTAAATTTTCTTAATAAACATAAATAGTGCCTATTAAGTGCCAGGCACTTTCCTAAATCCTTTGCATATATTATTTCATTTAATTCTGAAAACAGTCCTATGAGTTGGTTATGCCATTGTTATTCCATTTCTGTGTGGAATGGAACAAAGGCCCAGAGGAATAAAATAATTTGCCAAGGTTACATAGCAAGAAAATGTATGTGGGGGCGGTGGATTTCAGCACAGGCAGTCTGGCTCCAGACTGGACTGTGCATTCTGAATCACCCCACTGGAGAGCATCCTAGACTGTTGGCCTCTCAGGGATTTACGTCTTACTTTTCTGGGCTTTTCTTTTTTTCTGCCCAGAAATAAAGAATTCTTTTTGTGAGTTCCGGTACACTTTGTGTCTTGTTTGGAGAGTCAGGAGAGTGTGTTTAGCTTGAGTCTCCTGTAAATCACAAAGCCAATTGTAAATAAACTTTCTGGGCACCTTTCACCTTTTAGATTTAGCCAGTAGTTTACTGGTTAAAAACACATTTTCTGCTTTCCCCTTTCTAATCAACAGTCATCCGTGGCATTACTTATTTTTTTCAATAAATAGTCCATTTATGAGAGTTAATTCCTTGATTTGATAAATTGGCTTCCACATAATATGCTTCTGGCACCAAAACTCTTTTTAAAGAGGCAAATCCCCTTTGAGCTGGGTAGATCCAGTTTCTAAAATATTTGTTTAGTAGTCTCTTTAATTTTGCTTAAATTTGCCAAATTAGTATTTTATTAGATTAATTAATTTAACTGTTTTTTTTGGTAGGGGGCTAAATTTGAGGTACTTTACCACTGAGCTACATCCTCAGTCTTTTTTATTTTGAGATGGCATCTTACTAAGTTGCTGAGGCTGGCTTTGAACTTGTAATCCTTCTGCCTCAGTATCCCAAGTTGCTGGGATTACAGACAGGCACCAAACTGGTATTTTAAAAACCCTGGTTGGTATGATACTAGAATCAAAGTTATATAATATTACATGTGGAAACTCTTCAGTATCCCATGGTTCCTCACCTTCTCACTTTTTTTCATGTATTTCAATTATAGATCTGTCTATGGCAGTACAGAAATTTTCCCAGTCTCTACAGGACTTCCAGTTTGAATGTATTGGTGATGCTGAAACAGATGATGAAATTAGTATTGGTGAGTACTACCATTCTTCAGTATTCTAAATTACAATTTGAAAAGTCTTATTTATTTGAGCTCCAGCAAATCCACACATCTAAATAATAAACATCTAAAATAGTCTCTGAAATAGAGAAACACTGGACACGATATGGGGGAGGTGGGGGGCAGGAAAGGGGAATGGGTATAGTAAAGATGGTTGATAAAAAATATATATAAATATATATATATATATACTGTTCATTGAAAGTGCACATAAAGATGTTTAATATGAAGAATGTAATCTGCTTATAATTTTGTGCAAAGTTAGAAAAATTATGATTGT